>JABASC010001237.1:0-25588 GCA_019776185.1 Plutomurus gul | reverse complement strand
TGTGTGGAAAGTATATTTCATAATTGCATAAAGTTGCCTATCGCATAGCTAATTAAGGCTTAATCTCCCTCGCATTACAATACAATGGCTCTAAGCAAGCGAATAATTTTCAAAACGTCTTTTCTCCCTCCTTGGCTTATTTGCATAGAAAATAGAAACCTTGATTGCTCTAATTTAATAATACCTCTACCTGAAGAATTGTAGTTGCCAAGAGTTTTTTTTATCAACCTCGTAACATTCTCTTCGTTAGCATTAGGCAGCCAAAGTTGCTTCGCTTTGTTGCTGTGTCGTCGTGGACTGCATTGTAAAATGCTAATTCGAAATGCGGTACAAGCACTTCAATTAATCGAAAAGCATTTCGTTAATTATTCAAAGGGATACAATAGACAGAGGCGTATCCGTCTCACCTCCTCCAAACAACAAGATCTATTTAAATGTGTAAGTGCAATCTATTTGAGAAAAAGTCGCTGCAAGTCGTTTGCACCTGTCCTCTCATCGTTATTCGAATATTAAATTACATTTTAATTGAAAACAAATGTTAATGTGGTTGTGGTTGCGATAAGGATACACTTCTCTTGAAGCTATCACTTAAACTATTAACGCGAACATTAGTAACGGAGACTCACTTAAAAATGTAAATTGAGCAGATGAAAGAGGAAAGCTTAGTGCTCAAGATTAGATAAGCTTTCTGTCTGATCTGATCAAATCTTTCCTTATCACATCCCACCCAAGGCACAACCGTGGCAGATAAAAGAAGACCGCATATGTAACAAGGGGAATCCCTTAAGGCCATATTCCTAAATTCAAGGCAAACGCAAGGAAACCGATGCGGTGATAAAATACATGGAGGGAAACCACCCACCCAGTCGGTTTTTCTTCAGCTTTAAGGCTTACATTGGAAATACCAGACTGTCAGTGTCGTCATGTAGTGTAGTTTTCTGTCATCTGTACGGATGATCTGCTCTGTTCTTCTCTCTGTGACTTTGTGGTGGTCACGGGCTTTCCACATTGCATTCCTAATATGTTATAAACTTCAAATAGAGTGACGACGTGACACAAGATTACTGTCACTGTTGACAGTTCTCTAAAGTACCAGCCACTACTATACATGTAAGCACGAGTGGAGACTGACTGCTGTGATGTTGTGCATGAGAAGTGGAAAGAGAAGAAGATGTGTGAAAAATATTCTTAGTGCTTCATTTTACACCCTTCGTCAAGATGTATGGATTTTCAGATGGATGTATTATACATACACTACATTGAGTTCCTTTTCACCGAAAGCTCAACACTCACGTAACGTATATGCATTAGCTATAGGTTGGACTGCATGAATTGTGAGCAGGAATATACTGCAGGGGTGTCGAAACAGCTAGAGGCAAATTCACTAGACCTTATGCATAAGCGCAGAATACCCCAGCAATGTATTTGTGTTTACTTACAATGGAGTAGATGCATATATGTATGCGCCTAGTACATGTGTACTTTGCTATGTGTAAGCATAATTTAGTCGAAAAGCCGAAGAGGGTTCACGTTCGCCCGTTAACATCTACTCTGCTCACTTTTTATCACTTAGAACTTGTGACGTTTCATTTTTCCTCCTGGATTCTCGAAAGTGTCACGAAGTCTGTGCAAAAGATGAAAAATCGGGATGATTATCCTGTTGAAGAGGAACGTCATCTCATTTTTTAAGGGATTTGCCTTATTCTCCCATTACTATATGCTGACTACTGACTACTACTACAACTTACTTTATTCATATGTATGGAGTGAAGTGTGCATTCATTTAAGGACAAACATGTATTTTTTCTTCTTTTTTTTACCCCCAAGAAATAAGAAACACAAAAGACTGCTATACTGACATTAAGGAGAGAAGTACTGCTGTGTCTTGTTGCAGTAAATATGTGGAGATGTATAGTTATAGACCGACACTACATAATGCACTAAAGAGACAAGACAAGAAAGGGAAAAATGTTTCAACTTTACTTTTTTGCATCTTGTTAGTCTTTTAGAGATTTTTTCTTTAGCGACTGCAATATTATATAAGTCGTTGGTACTTACTTCGAGAAGAGCATGCTTCCCATTTTGAGATCTCAACGAGTTCGTTGGTGCAGTCTTGTAGTTGGAGTGGAGTGCATATTATAATGTTTTTGGACCTTGTACTATAGACTACTACAAGTATCTACGTAACGAAGAAAAACGAACAGTAGTAATGCTTCAGTTCGTTACGTAGCAGTAGAAAGCTGGTAGCTGCATTCTGTCTGGGCATCCAATCTTCTACTGAAACTTGTACACTACACAAAATTTTCACTTCCTCCTCACCCAACAACCCTTCCCTCTTGTATTTTATTCCAATTTTTCTCGTTTTTCATCTTAAGGAGCACGAAGCGACAGCTCCAATGATGAAATGCTTATACATAGTAGTTGAAATTGAAATAAGTCACGTCAACATTTGTCCGCTAGTCTGCTTCACTCAACATTGAGCATCAGAGATTTGAGTGATGAAGTGGAAACGTCAAATAGAAAATCATCTCCTCCAATGGCAGATACAACAGTTTTTTTCATTTTCTGAAATGAATTAAGAAATTCTAAGAGGATGCTCTGGTGGACGACAAGAAAATGGTTACTGTGTGATGACGGAATTGTAGTCAAAAGTTTTCGAAGGAGGACATGGCGGACGTTTTAGAAATACTTTCCAATATGTGTCTTTGGTATGTTCGATTGCATTTCATGAAAAGTAATATGAAAACTGGAGAGCATGTGTGCAAGTATGTATGTATATGTGCTGGATGTTTGAAAGAGATTGAAAGATCGAGTCAGTCGGATCAGATCCTGCAGAAATAGGAAAAAGATTTCCTGCATATCTTTCTTTATTTCTTTTCCATTGCCTGTGAGCTATTTTCTCTCCTTTCCACAGCTCAAGAGTTCAACAAAACTCTGCGAATACTTATCTTTAGCCCGAGCATAGTTTCTCAAAGTCTGTCGTTCTCTCTCTCTCCTCTCTCTCTCTTAGTAGAAAAGCTGCCTTAAGTATATCTGTAGTCGACAAGACAAGAGGAATCCCGGTTCGAAGATAGAATTGACAAAATTTGAATTTTCTCCATTCTTTCAACTCGACTCTGTCGTTTTGTCCCCCTAGGCATAACAACGTGAAACCACAGTATATTATATATCCATTCTGAAACTATACTAAACTTCCTCTATCCACTATACTAAATGTACATAACCTGCTCACTAAAAAGAACCCAAGTTTCAAATAGAGAAGCTTACGTAGCTCTTTCAAATCGTCTCTTTAAGACGATATAATATATAATAGTAGGCTGCTGCATAGCCGATACAAAAAGGAGCAAATATTGTGCAACCTACCACCAACGTCTATACATATCTTATCGGTAGCTCATCGAATTCTCGCCTATTTCAAGATTCCAACTTCCCCTTAAGTAGCACTGCAGTAAACCATTGATAACCACTATCTCATACTTGAAAGTGGAACAAATTTAACTGCTCCTCTCGATTGAGTGGTACTGTGCACTCAAGTGGAGGCACACTGCAGACATAATCTTGTAAGGAACGCAACGATAATGGCTGACTGAGAGGCTGCTGGAGCGAGCTCTGAACTTGAGGAGGACAAGTGCTAGTCCTCCTGCTGCTAACTTACTTAACCTTCCTTCTACAGATAGATTGCACAATATAAAGTCAGCACTGCCATAATATAGTAGTATACTACTACACCGTTAACGATCAAGTGCCAGTCCTCCTGCTGCTAACTTACTTAACCTTCCTTCTACAGATAGATTGCACAATATAAAGTCAGCACTGCCATAATATAGTAGTATACTACTACACCGTTAACGAAATGCTAAACTATTTATGTTGGTAGTGGTGATAGCATTATAAAATAATGGGTGCGTTGCGTTGCATTGCTTACGATAGTATGGTTGTATCGGGCGTACATGCCTTGTGCGTACGCACATGTCTCGCAAAGCATGTAGATTGACTGAAGAGAGAAAGAGAGAGAGAGAGAATAGTTGAGTGTAAGTACAGTATAGTGGTAGGAAACATGCAAACGGAGTGAGAATCAGAGAGCGTGTGGAAAGTGGCGGTGTAGGAGGGAAAGAGCAGCGACAGCAACTGACTTGTCTTGCCATGCCATCAAAACCGCTAGTGGAAACTTGCAAGTTTTAGCATAGTGAACAAGTTCTTTAGGATCATACACATTCTGCCAGCAGACCATAGACTATTCCATTATGGAAAACTTACTCACCATGAATACCGTTGTTATGTATATTTACATGTACGCACGTTTTGTACCCACCTCTACCACCACCATGTATTTACTTACAGACCAAGTTAGTAGTGTTGGGTATCATATCGGTGAAAGCAAAACACCAAAATGCAAGCCACAGTCAATTCTCAGCCCCACTTCTTCATTCTTCTTTCCCCCTCCTTTTCTCACAGCAGAATTTACCTACCAACTGTATCTACCACAAGTTAAAAGACACTACTATACTACTACATATACATACATACATACATAATATTATTATACTTTCACATAAGTACATAAGTATTAAGTTTGTACTATATCTTTAGTGGCATGAGTTGAGGAGCAGCTCGTCGTCTTTGACGTGAGAATGGTGACTATTGTATTATCTTGTGAGTGAATTTTGTGTTGTTGTTGAACGTAGTATTTGGTTTATACTTAATAGAGTTAAGGTAGTAGTACTCGCATTTCGTGCATATTTCATAAAGAACATTGCTGTTTCATCGATTTAATACAAAATGTATGGTGGACTTATAAAGTTTCAATGTGCGTACTTCTTACTATGTTAACCTTGCGATCTGTAATATTAAAGAGCGAACAAGAGAGTGAGAGAGTTAGGTAAGAGAGAGAGCCTGCAGTCAGTAATGGCTCAGAGAGTATACGGTATGAAAAATATTTCCTGCTTGTCTTCATAATAATAATAATATCTGGGAGCTGCGGGCGTCGCCACAGCATATTCAATTTTGCTTGCTGCTACAACACATTCGGGATGTTGCAGAAGACATATGCTTGTTAAGGGGTACGATTACGAATTGAATTCATTTTCCTATGGTTTCGATATCGAATCTCTGTCTTTGGTTACATTATATATTGGCTTGGTTGATGGGATTTGCGAACCTCCACTCTTTCTCTCTCTAAATATATCTCTGCATCCGATCCCATCTCGTACATGATAAACATTTTTGACATTCTTTCTCGATTCTCGTGAGACTGCTGTACCGATGAGAGAGAGAGAGAGAGCACACTTATTGCCTAAAAATCGTACATTGTTTGTATGCGAGCATGTGGTCATATAAATGAAACATTTTAATACAGACGTATCTTTCTTGCCGAGCTGAACATAAAGTTTATTAATTTCACATTCTTCCATGAGTAGACTCACTTAATCAAATTGGAATTCAACTTTAAGTAGCATGTCATAGAGAAATGGCAGAACATTTTATGCACCTATCAAAATAAATTGCCGTTATGGCAAAAAGTTGTAATAAATGGTAGCTAGTACTATTGGCACTGTGCTACTGCCATTTTGTTGCCGTTGTGTTAGGTAATGGCATTTAGTAAATAAATTGCACTGTATAAAGTACTAAATTCTGCTAAACAATAAAGTCATAAAAGTTATTTCACCCAAGGTTGATTATGTAGTTTAACTCTGTGCTGTGTAGCAGTTAAGGCGCACTGAAATTGATTGTTTACCTAGACTTAATGGGCTTATCACAATGAATTTATTAAGCATACAGTCTATTGCTCGTTTAGTTTATCTTTGAACATGAAAAGCTTGTTTTACGATATCAAGTCCAACAAATTAAAGATTAACCCAATTTAGTTCTAACTGCTCCACATTGACGGTCGTAAATACTGTGGGAACATGTGGGTAGGCAACTGCACACAAAACTGTACTTGCTCTTCTTGCCAACTTGAGTACTGAATTTAATTATTGCACTGCATAAAACAGGCTGTAAGCTTCAGCACAGTTATAATGGAAGAACGGAGGTGTTACTAGCAGATGCATGCCTGTATTTATAAATTGGATGTAGTGCAGCTGAGCGAGTGTACGTGGCCTAAGAGTCTGTGTTACGATCTGCGATTAGTCATTGCAATTTTCCGTCAGAACTCTGAAATATATAAAATTAATGAAATTAAGAGATTATGGCGATGGCTTTTAGCCGAAAGGCTCTCAGGAAAATGTTGTCATAACACAAAGAGGAAAACTAACAAAACGAAGCGTGAAGGAAGCTCAAGTGAAAGGGCAATATGTCCTCCTAATGCGTAAGTGGCAAAAGTGTGTCTCTAATGGGGAAAGTTGGAAATGCCACCTAAAGTGCGTTTGTGCTCAATTCACGTCAAACTTGTTCATACCATGAGCTACATGTGTATCTGTATTGCAGCTGTTCACTTGCAGCGTTATCGTGAGAAAGGAAACCAAAGAGAGGACTTTTGTTGTTTGAAGAAAAATAGTATATAACGTTGTGTGTGTGTGTGTGTGTGTGCAGTCGTTTTTTCAGTGTCTCTTTTGCCGGTGGCTAGGCAGTCAAAGAGTTCATCATCACTTCAGTACCGACGTAACTGTTTCTGCGTAAATTTCATGCTTCCTGTGCTTTTGTTGAATTTACAGATACTCTATCATACTTACTTTTATCTAAACTGTAGGCACACAGCATTAGGTGGAAATGTATTGTCGTGTGTATATGTGTGTGTGTTCATGAGGGAGCACGTGTATGGCTATTTCATTACTTTGCCCAGAGAGTTAGTCTAATAATACCGGCAGGAAGTGAAAAGTTTACTTCGGTTGAAAGAAAGTGTCGACTCAAGTCATAAAGTGAAAGGAAGAAAGCAAAGGAGTGAAAGTCAACTTTATCCGATGAAGTATGTGCTAATGTTGTTCTGTTGTCGTAATAAGTTAAGTAACTCTTGTCTGCTACTGCGACACAGTCCGCCTTGAACACACATAGACAGTACTCCATAGCACACTCAAGCAGTTGCGATAACTTAGTTAGTAAATTGTAAGTGCAGCAATACCTTCGACCTTGTGTTCGTAAAGCTTTTGTTAAAGTTTATAGGCAGTGTGAGGTGATATCTCGTTTGAGAAAAGTTGAAATGGCCACTAGCATTCCTCTCTCGAGTACAGTTCTCAGCTCCTACTATTTCCTATACGACATTCACAATTGCCGTACGTTATGTTGTGTGTGTTACCCTTTTCGGTTTGCTTGTGATCTTTGATCCTGATCCGTGTCATTTCTTTTAGGTGAAGCTGGGAGGCCAATACGGATTTTGGAGCACCCGGCCGACAGCCTAGTCCCTAGGAATGAGCCCGCCACATTAAACTGCAAGGTATAGTGTACCCCAAGAAATTGTGTTCCCCAAAAAAGTGGTCGAAAGGCCTACATAAAATGTGTGTCAAGTTGGAAAAATGTTCCCCAACAAAATGTGTGCCCTATAATTCTCTTTCGCTTGTCTATCACATTTCCTTCGATGAAAGAAGGGCCACGCATTTTCTTTGGAAACACTTTCGCACTTCCTCACTTTGCTAAATATTCTTGGTTTACGCATTTCGATCACTTTTTTGGCAACACATTTACTTGGGGAACACTCTCCCTCAAATCAAACTGATCATAGGTGGATGGAAGCCCAACACCAAACATTCGTTGGCTTCAAGGATGGCAAACCTATTCGGGCTGATTCCAGAAGGCTGGTCTCTCTTCTGCCGTCCGGATCCCTCTTCTTCTTACGGGTGAGTATTGCACCGGTCGACTGCACACATAAAACTCTATTCAGCAAGCAGACAGGGATAACTCAGTCGCCAACTAAGTACATTACGGTAGGGGCAATTGTACGCGGTGGTTGTTGTGTGTGAGAGAAGTGTAAGTAGTAGCACTATTACCGTACTGTACAGCAGAGAACAGCCGAGTCCATTCATTCCCTTCCTTATCTTATGGCACAAGTTACAACGTCGAACACCTCCTCAAATCTTCCTTTTCGGTTGTAGCTCTGCACACAAAGGTCTCTTAAGGCTACACTATCCACTATACCCTTAACTAAAGTCTGTGAAATATTCTGTTCCGGAGGTTTGTTACATCCTCCGACTGTGAGTCTCTCCTGCCTCTCCACTTCTTCTTCCAACTCAAAATTCCCCTTCCTCTTCTTTCCTTTACTTTTCTCCTCTTCTCTTCTCTCCTTTACTTAACTTTTCTTTCTTGTCATTCCGATGGTTCTTTCTTCAGTTGAACACATTCTTAAGGCTGCTGACTCCCCATCACGTCTTTTTACTCGGCTCGTCTGGTCTAGAATTATTTTGTATCTTTCAATTTTGTTTCATTCGGGTTCGCCATACCCCCTTGTCCCGTCAGTGGAAATGTATAGTAAAATATTCCCGGTACACAACATTTATGTACTCTCGGTTGCCTCTCTGTCAAAGCAGCAGCAGCAGCAGCAGCAGAAGAAGAAAAAGAGATGTCGTCGTACTGTGTCTTCCTTACCATTCCTCTCCTGTCTGTCAGAATCCTTAATGAGATTTAAGAGAAATAAATCTCTAAACCTTACAGGGGAGTCTTCTTTAACTCCCCGATTCTGGTTCTCTGTGCGACTCTTCCTACTGTGCTCGTATCCTTCTTCAGGAATTCAGAAATGCATCCTCACGTAGGTACGAACATGTATGTCGACATGTAGGCACACCATTTTTGCTCTTGAAAGTTGCATTTCCTCGTACTTTGTGTGTGTGTGTGCGCCTCTTCCCTCAAAGATTTATTATTGCAGGTGAAATTGCATAACACTTTCAACTGCTGCAAACTCTCTTTCATTATTTCCCTGCAGTAGTATAACTCTTTCAACTGCATAAATGATGCTGTGCGTAGAATGTGGATTAATTCCTAACTCACCTAGTATGTATTACTACTGCGTGCATTCAGATTTCAGAACATAGTATTGGTTGATGCAGGAGCTAAAAGTAATCAATTTTGAATGTAAAATTAAATTATCGACATCATTGGCCAACTTTTCCTCTTTAATGTAAACTTAAAAGTACAACTTTTCAAATTGGAGCCCCCTCTCACTACTTTGTAATGTCCATGTCGAGCAAAGTAAAATCATTTCATTTTAGTCCACCATTTCTTTCATTCACTGGTTCATCAAGTTGAAACTATGAGGAGAATGAGTGGGAGAAAGGAACGTTGGATAGCATGCTTTCCCCAAACACTACTACTGCTACTACAGAATAGATACTCACCATTAATACACGGAGATGGAAATAGTGCATTAACTGTAGAATACAACAATATTTCTTCTTATAAGACATTTTGACTTTATTGGTTGGGTGCATGCATCGGTCGTTAGGAGAGAAAAGAGACTGGTGACTACTTACTAATATTTACCACTATAGAGCAGATATGTAGGTCTGTGCTCTGTAGGAGTAGTGCATAGTCAGCCGTCACACCACCACCACGGAGTACATTACAGATAAGTAGAATATAATATTAAGGGATGTAGCGTAGTGGTAGTAGTATACGTGGGATGTTTCTCTGCTCATTCCAACGGAACGACGGAAATGAAATTTTAATGAAGAAAGGCAAGGTGACATCCTTCTAGTATCTACGTACCTCGCAGTCTCCCTTCCCTCATTTCCTATTTTCTCTCTTGCTTACTCGGTAACTACAAGAAGAGCCAGGTCGATTTGAGACACGAATATTTCCCTGTTGCAGCTCTGCACATACCCAATGATTGTACAGATGCATCTGCTTCTACTGCAGGGAAAACCAAAGAGGATGTTTTGTATTAGCGCTCTTACTAAAATTCCCTCATTACGTTTCCACGGCCCCTTTATTAACGCATTTATTTTATTTTGTATTATTATTTAGTCGGTCAATTTCCTTAAGAGAAGTTTAGTCCCGCTGCAGTCCCGCCCAAGTATAATATTATATTTCAAAATCAGATTTTCATGCAACCGAATGGTGTAATTACGGCACCATAAGGAAGTAAAAGTAGATTATAAATTAAAAGGAAAATAAAATGTAGATAGTGGTTGATTTCGTTTGATTTGAATTCGTTTTTTCCTTTTAAAATAGGTCCGTAAAGATCAAGATGCCGGAGTATATGCCTGCGAAGCTGAAAATACATTTGGGGTGGTCACAAGCCGAAATGCCACACTTGATGTCGCAAGTAAGTTTCTCTCTCTGAATCTTTTCACATCTTGTAGTTGAAAACTACTTATAACTATAGAATTAAAATAGAATTAAAATAAATCCTTAAGCTGAATACATTTGCATAGATACCTTGACAAAGGTGCATAATGTTGTTGTTAGTCGTTAGCGTTAGCCCGATGGCGTTTCCACATAAGAATTACTGTACAATTTGTGATGCTTCCTTTAGTTGTTTTGTTATTTATTTGATGCGTTCTCTTTCGCTTCCTTTACTGCGTTCCTTTACTTTGTTTTTGTTCATTCGTCGAATTAATTATTCTCCTTGTTGTCTATTATTTACAATGGTAAAAGCAAATTAGCTATGTAAATATTCTCATGAATAAGCTCGTACAGCTTGAATTTCCTTTTGGCAAATTACATGGATCTGAGCAATGTACACTGCTCTGCAACAAAGTTAATTTAATTTCTCTTGCACAACCTCGTATTCAAAGTAGATTTAAATTACAAAGCAGAAATACTACTTTATATAGTGAGTACATTTTAATAGTAAACATTTAGTTGTGTGTAGTTTAAAATCTTGCTCTACCATTCACAGAGTACATATTGCATTGCTCAAGTGAGAAACAGCGCATTTGTGAGTAAGCATTGCATAATATCAACGGAAGCTTTGAGCCTTGAACTAGCATATTCGCGTAATATTGGCTGACGCAGCACAATACACACCAAAAAAAGAAAGTAAGCGTATCTTCAATAATTCGTGGGAGCATTGTACGGGTAACGGTAGCTATGGTTCACATCATTAGGTCAGTATCAGAGCTCTGTGTTTCAATTTTTTATTTGGGCGTCACAGGAACAACGAACGATTATTATCCTTTTAACTAATGACAGCACATCGTTCATTGTGATGCATATGCAGTAATCCTGCTCGTGTGCACTGCAGCAGCTAAATGCTTTGACACTTTCAATATTTTAGCATCGCATTGTACCTGAACCTGAAATAATGCATAGACCAGACAGAGCAACAGTATATAAGTAACTAATAATTTGAAGGGAAATAGACAGTGTGCACGCTGTGCGTACTTTAGAGCCAGTGCACGCGGTGAGTGCGCATACAATTCTCTATGTACAGACAGTTAGTTTAGTAGCATAGTATATAGTAGGCCGGCACGGAAAGAAGGAACCGTTCGATCAACATTGGATCCAATAAGCACTACCGGAACTGCTGGGTTGTGGATCAAGTAGACGTGAAGTTGACGGATCTGCAATTAAGGAATGACTGATGAGATGTTTTCAGGGTGGTGTTGTGCTCGGCACATATTTAAACAAGTCTATGGATTTCTCGCTCTAATACTACCAACTAAAGACTACTAAGGACTCTATCAGCCTAACGTAATACAAATACTTATACTGGTGAACACTTTGTTTCTATAAACACAGTTGCTACAACTGCACATGCTACACTTGCAATAATATTGTAGGCGCTTAAGACACTGAACGACTTGTGGGCTTCTCTATTTTACTCACTATTTCTCGCAACTTCTCTGTCTTGAAGGTTTACTATACCCTACTCACCACAATACACTGTAGAGCAATACTGCATTGACAGGATATAGTTGCAAGTTTACATTTTACATGTCCATTATTTGCCTTGTCTGCTGAGTTAAGTGATTGTTCAAACAGTGCAAAGGGCTCATTGAAAGATTCTGTCATCGATATCGCTACGACAGGCCAACCAACATTCTCTCTCTCGCTATAATGTAACCTACGAGCCTTGTACCGTATTTGAACGTTGTGATTTGACTGATTGTGAGTGGACTGACTTTCCTTGACTGATGAGTGAGCAAAGATAGAATAGGAAGTGGAGTCCTAGAGACCTCGTGCTAGTACTTTCAGACTAGATGTGGAGAATCTGATATTTATATTATATAGATTTCGTTTAGAAGTTTAGATTTCATCTGGTGCTGCACCATTCCTGTATACATACATATTGTATAGTGTGAAAGTGCATACGACGTGTGTTTGAGTTAAGAATTTAAGTAATCTGATAGGAGTAGAGGGAAATTAACTCGTGACAAGGACGAGTTAAGTAAAATTTTGTGTGTTGTTAGAACAGTCACAGGGCAGACCCAAAATGAAATTCAATCCTTCTTTCTCCCATGCAAATGCATGTTTTCACTGGTTCTTGTGTTTGTTTTTACCCTCTCGGAAACATTGGAGTTAAATATTTGCCAACCAACCTACCAATCGCTCTTTTGTTAATCAAATTTTAATAACCGTTGTACATTTTTAAACTTCAGTCCTCGTTAAATGGTGAGAAATCACGGTAACGTACGTGGTTACAAGTTTTCTGTGTAGATTTGGGTAGGCCACATGCTTGCTCTACTTGCTTGAAGAAGTACCTAACTATAAGTGTATACATTATTAGTGCAAGCACGTAAGCCTTCGATACTTTATCAATTCGTTCGTGCTGTAAACAGTCTCTCTACACTTTATAAACAACAAACGACCAGCCATTAAAATTAAGAGGAAATGGGTTGGCTTTAACTTTTCCTTCTCATACAGTTGTTGCTTAATTATAGTTGTGAGCATTTTAGCAGCTATTTGTGGTGACTGTGTGTACGCAAAATGAAATTTCAAGCCTACCATAAAGTAAATGTACATTTTTCGAATTCAATGAACTGCTTGTTGGCATTTGAAAATGTAAGAACGCAAAAGAGACGCGTGCAAGCAAGGAAAATTGAAATTCATTGTCAAGCAATTTCTGCCGAACATTATTCCGCATTTATTATTAGAACGTAAATTGTTGGCAGTAAAAGTAGGATGATCTTTGACTGAATCGAATGCCTTCGTCGTAAGCCGTACCTACTAAGGATACGGAATAATAATACACTCCTTAAGACAATAATGAAATAAAGTAGCAAAGTGTAGTTGGGCATGTCAAAGGCAGATTTAATGCAAATGAGTTCTCCCATGCGAGATTGAGGTTGGCTCGGGCTGCCGTGGAAATATTTATACATAGCGTTACGCAATGCAAGTAGGTGTTAAGTCAGTAGCCCATATGCTACGAATTCATACAGCACTCTATTCTATTCTGGTAGAAATTCCTTAGGTGGTTATAACATATTGTGCTATGTGCACATCATTTCTCTCTCTCTCTCTCTCTCTCATGGATTGGAAATAGAGTGTGTATGTTCTATGAGCTACCTCTCACAATCAGTCAGCTAAAAACAAATACTACCTGCAAATATACTTGCAGCACATGTACTGTGTGGGCCACTCTCTACTCAAACAAACTGCACTCATTCATTCAGCCGTGCTTTGTGGAGTTGAAGTCGTTTATAAGTTGAAGTGCACACCGCAATCGTATGTAGTAGTGAAGTGTATCTTTAGTACGGTTTGTTGCTGTATAGGACCTTTAATATGCAAGTTATTATTTTATATTGTGTTGTGTTGTTGATGGGGCGCAGCAGAGATCCAACTGGTTATGTGAATGAGGAGTTTTGGTGTTGCGGGCTAACTTACGAGAGAAAGTGTGTAACTAAACGAGACCTTACTGTTGTGAACTGACGGGAAGGGAAGGAGAGAGAGAGAGAGAGAGAGGAAAGCCACAAAATATTATGTACTGCTACTACAGCCAACTTTACTGTGAGTGAGTATGCTCTATTAAACTAGCGAATGCCAACCTGGATGGAAAATACTAATACACAGTATGTGTGCATGCCTGCAAGAGTGAGCGGAGTAACCGGCAGTCTCCAACGGGCGATAAACACTGAGTGCAATAAATCACCCGAGGAAAATGATTATTAATGTCTACCGTGTCTCGTTTTAAACGATAATGAACAGATGTTAAACTCATTATCGATTGTGTGGACTTCTTATCGTACAATGCAAATTTGGCATTTTGTCATGCTAGCACGAAGGTATGTTGCACTATTGTGTCTGATTCATTGTCAGGCTGGCGCGCTACCTCCCCACTCAAACTTTCTGTTGCAGCACTTTGTCTGGTGCTACTTCCATTAGCTTTCTTGTGGCTGTAATTGTAGAAACTTGTAGTACTTTGCTGCGTACATAGTTGAGTAAGTCGTACAAGTCAACTTTAGCTAACATCAAAAGTGTTTACTAACTTGCCACATTGTATAGAAATAATTTCTGTCTTAGTGTGAGGATGCCAATACATATTTTGCTATTTTGCACCTTTACAATTCATTTAACTTTTACCAATGTGTGGTAGTTAGTGTAAAGCTTCCTACTTTACTGAATATGGAGTAGAAGTCAAGATAAGAAAACGGTGAGTCGTCATTTGTATGTTCAGTTGGTGGATGGCAAACAACTTGAGTTACTTATAAAGGTTGATTAGGTGCATTACATCATTTACGCTGATGGTAGTTCATGCATAGTTTGCATTTCAATTTGATTGCGCACAAGGGCTTATTTAGCAGTACTAATAGTCACACGTGTTCAGTACGCACCTGCAGGTAGGCACGTATACATTTAATTCTTCATAACTATATTCCGTTTACTGGAATCAGCAAGGAAATATTGATCGTTAATTTCCTCGAAGCATCCTGTTACGAAATAAATCTTGATTTGAAGCATAGATTCTGTCCTGATATCTCTCTTTGATGTTACACTTATGCTTACATGTGTATATGTACAAAGTGTACATTTGTATTCATACGTGGAGCAAAGGAGAAATAACTATTAGATATTCTCTCTGTTAACCAATACATAGCTTGAATTTGTCATTGTAATCTGGCACGTTCGCTGCACTCAATCAAATTAGTACAATTAACAGAAGAATTTCAACCCTCGTGTCAAAACATGATTTATTGTAGCACGATTTCTATTTATCTGGTTGTTCATTAATTTACTAATTGTTGTAATAGACAAGTAAAACTGTCTAATAATTTACTGCATCTATTTAGAGTGTTACATTTAATTTTGCCTACTCATCCTCAATTTGTATCACAAGAGGTAGCCCTACTTTTATTGCATGCAGTAAACGGAAAGAGAAAGCCTCTATACACTTTTTCATTTCACCGGTAGCACAGACCTATACACAGACTCAGCTATGCAAATTCAACTAAATAAGTAGAGTTGTGTGTACGATGGAGTCACCGTTGCATGCTAGGGTGTTATCAGTATTTGTGGTGGTTATGTCGAGTTAGAGCACGTCCAACCTGTTAAATTTCATACGGAGGAGACGGAAAGAAACATGCGAAACGGTGTTCCCTCACAAAGCCACAGTCACATATTACAACAATCTCCATACCCATCAGCATTTCCATGTGCAGCCAGTAGCATTTGAAGTGTACGAATGAAACCGTAAAGATTTATCTCTGAACATTGTGTATTTGTGTCAGAGTCACATCCACATCTTAAAACATAATCCGCTGGCACATAAACCAGTGCAATGCTATTGTATGCCATATCTCCATGCCATTCTGGTATTATCTGTAATAACATTCAACGTCCTCTCCTGTGAGACCACTGAGAGCTTGCAATATATTTCATAAACGTTACGCACTATACTCTGTACGCCTCTACATAAACGCAGAGAGAGAATGTAGATAATATTTTAGTGGCAGAGTAATACACTCGAGAGTTAATAAAATCATGATGGACTGTGTCGATTAATTAGCTCAACTACGTTGTTATACCTGGAATGCAGTCAGACCCTTGTGGGTTGGTTAAATATTACTGAAAAGTAGGTGACTACCCCTTTAACGTGGATGTTCTTGGTGGTATTGACTCTCTGGTTAGCGTCACTGTTAGCTATCGTGAATGCAGTCAGACCCTTGTGGGTTGGTTAAATATTACTGAAAAGTAGGTGACTACCCCTTTAACGTGGATGTTCTTGGTGGTATTGACTCTCTGGTTAGCGCCACTGTTAGCTATCGCAGCAGGCTTAGTTAGAGGTGAGCTGAGAATGTTTGCGAAACATTCGTAACGCGTGGTGGTTGCATGTAAAAACCGTATTTTGTAGGTACTTATAATATTGTGTAGCAGTGTTGAAACGGCATTTTACATGGCTCACTTTTTGTTACATGGGTACTTACAATTAGAATTTGGAGTAATGTGTTCGATGTGGGGTGGTTATGGGTTTACTGAGATAATTACAGTCTCAGACCAAGCTCGGACTCCTTATGATTTAATGTAATATAATTCGTGCTGTGTAAATATTGTATTCGTGGTTCTCAAGAATGGTTATTCCGTGTAACATAATATGGGAAGGTATTTTGAGGCAAATCGGCCGGTTTCATGCCTGTACATTACATTGGAATCGTCAGCCTGCTTCCTGCAATTTTCCAAGCAAATTTTGCAGATATGGACAAATGCCTTTTGCAAACTAGCTATTAACTCTATGTAGCTCGTACATTGCCTCTTTATCAATTCTACATCAAAAAGTTGAATTTTTGCACAAGCACTACTTGATGGAGTTCTTTTTCCAGTTATTACGGGTCTTAACTATTAACACAAATAGTGTTACCATTGTAAAACTATGTTTAATCTTTGTTTGACATGAAGGCTGGCTTGCACAATGTAATACTAGCATGTGTGGTGCTGCATTCAGCCCTAGTTCCACATTGTCACAAATGTTTTTACTTAACTCTTAAAAGATCGAACCACCTCTTACGTAGGTATATATCTGTTTTACTTTCCTTTGTTAACTGTTGCAGTAGCACGGCTGCACTTTTGATTAGCTTTCCAGCAATTATACCATGAAAATCTGGTAAAATGGCAGAAAAATTTGTAAAATTACTATAAAATTGCGCTTCAGAAGGACAAGCTAATTTATAGACCAATTAACGTATATATTAAGTGCTACAGAGGGAATTTTGGACACATTTCAAAACTGTAATAGAATTCGTGGACTACAAGTCAACATCGTTATCGTAGTCAACATTAATTATGGCTCACCAGCCCGCGGAAGGTGGTGGTGGGGTGTAAAGTGTTCTATTATTGGCCTTTAGTACCCATTCTCATAATGTGTTGACAATTTCCCAGCAGAGAGGAATGAACGAAGTCAACTAAAACAATATTATGTTATGTGTTAAATGCATTAGTAAAAGTATTTAAAGTCACACAGAGTTCTCCTCAGTTTTAAAGTGTCATTGTTAAATGAACTGAACATTTACAGTAAGATATACAGGCATGCAAAGATTGCATGGAGTAGCTCTTAGTTCTCTCTTCTTTGATTTGAGAATTGACTAGACTTTAATAGTTACTTACGCATTCACCTCCACATGGAGAAGTATGCTAGTTACTTTTAGAGTCGGGGAGGATGCGAATAGAAAAGAATGCTTCATTTTACGACTAGTAAAAGTGTCGGGACGATAAAATTTTGTCACGTACTTGGTCGTGAATGACTTCCTGTGTTCCTGTCGCTCTCTTTCACAATCACTCAGAGTTGGCTAGGATGCAACTCAAGTGGTCCAGCCTTCGAACCTAAATATATCCTCGATTCATTGTGTTACACAAACTCTGGGATAGCCAACGAAACTAACAATGAGATAGATAAGGGTTACTCACTACTACACACACTGTTTACTTACAAGTGCTGTTTAGATGTATAGTGCAGTTTAAATGAGCCAACAACTAAAGAGTCCGACTTGAAATCCTTTGCGTAGTAAACTTGAAATCAGGAAGAGCTCCAGATTCTCATTGGTACACAATGCACGTGCGAATTTTCAAATTTCGACCGAGAATACTAATCCACCATTTCCACTTTCTCTCTGGCAGAAATATTTGGCACAGCTAAATTTATGTATTTAAGTTTTGACCGCGCGTAACTTTATGATATCAGAAAACACTGTATGCCCCTTGCATAGTAATACATACACGAATAATTTGAATAATACATATGTAAACGAGGACATACAAGTATACATGTATGTATACTTGTATAAGAGTTGATGGAATTGGGTGGTAGTACTAGTGGTATAAGGACGCTTCAATGTCCGGTCTAGAAAAGGTTTTAATAATCCAACTCGCATGTTTCCCCTGTCAAAGTCACGAGAAATGACTTCAACATTTGGATACATTCAGCCGTGCTCTCTCTCTCTCTGCTTCACTTATTAAGTGTATTTTGCTTTGTAGTATTTTGTAGTTGAAGGAAAGGAAATTGGAAAGCTTGCTAGTTTGTCTGTTTGTCTGTCCGGTTGACTGGTCTGGTCTGTGCTGGACTCGCTGAATTTACATTTAATACAACTATGAATCAACAACCAACTACCCTCAAATAATACTATAGTACTATGTAAAACATTGAGAGAGATACAGATACCCAAAAGGTAGCCAAATACATCTATGAGAGTTCTGTTAGATGTGGTGGCCATGGGTGAAATAATTCCATAAGAGCAAGCAAATACTACCACAGCTACTATTATACTGTGGACGAATTCGTGGAAATGTTACGCTAGAATGCATGTGATATTAGTTTTAACAAGGAAAGCACAGGTTAGAGTGGACGGGACCTTAATCGAGTTGGTAGCACAATAAAAGTAGATCGAATGAGTATGAGTGTTTCGGAGAACATTGGCTCTGCGTTTCGGTCGGTTAAGAATTGAATCTATGCCTAAATGGAGATTCATCCGAAATAGAAAATCACTTGAGTGAGTGAATGAGAAGCTCAAATGCAAGTTTTGTAGTCTACCCACCGCTATGCCTACCTTTGGCCTTCCTATGCTCATATAATATGTATTTATATTGTGAGTGAGTGTATGGAGGTAGCTGGGGGAGAATAAATTGTGTAAGTGACTTGACTACTACATACAATCGTACAGTATAAATATACCCGAATCAGTCGACTTCCAAAGTCTAAGTAGCTATGCAGTTGTAGTAGTACAGACAAGAGAGCAGTGCCTAGTCAGACTGGTATGGCACTGTAAAACAAGGTATAAATATAAATGGGAATCTGAAAGGGGAAAGTACAGTATGTACAGTGGTAGCAGTGCTTCTCTCTGTGTTGAGTGAATGAATGGAGTATCTTTATAGTTGTGTCTCGTAGATATACCTACTACTAAGGGATTTTAGGTGAACATGATTGTGACCGAACGAAAGCTCGGTGTTGCAGTAGAAAGTATTGCAAAAGGGAAAGTCCATACTGTGTACATACTGTAAGATGGAGGAGCTCATAAAACGTAGCCGGGGAAAAAAGGTTTTATAGGTGGTCATCATTCCGGGTAAAATATTGGCCAATCTATGGGACGTTTATTGTGATTTCGTTCACACCCGCGGAAATGGAAAATATCAGAAGCCAAAATTACTTCGGGACGAATGAAGGGGAAATTTAATTCCGATTCTCGTTTTTAATCACGATAAAATCTCGCTTCGAGTTCTTCAACTACCGCTCTTTCCCTATTTACTCGCTTTTTTCACGTCTTGAACTTTCTCCTCATCTCCTATCTATTTAAAACTCATTTAGGCCTTTCCCTGATTTCTTCGCATTCGGTAATTTACTTTCCAAGTAAAAAATGCATGCCAACAACTAATACCATAAAAGACAGAAGCAGTGGTGTCTTTATTTTAGCTCTAGATAAGAACACGCATCAGTTGTGGAGTCGTAGTGATGGAAGATTCTTTCTACTTTTCCAGTTATTAATCTGCATCCATCCGAAGTCATCAGCTAAGTTGATTTTACATTTCAAGCACAATAAGTGACAATTCAGGGGTTGTGTTTTCAATGAGCTTCCATTTTACCTTCAGGCGTTTTCCTTTAAATTAGGTATAACTCCACATGGCTCCGCAAATGGTTTTAAAATTTGCCTAACTGGCTTGTTCGTGTGAGTCAATTCGTAAATTAGCCGTGCTATTGCCGTAGGCTAACACAACGTAATCTCCATATGTGATTCTATATCTTATTAATGTTTGATTTGATGAGGTTTTTGAAAGTACATATGACAGAGAGGATTTTCCGCCTGTTCAAATTATCCTCACGAAACAAATTGTGGTAATTGCCCAACGAAGCTTATTTCAATTTTTATAGTTGTTGAATAATATGAATTTGGAAAATGCTCATATGCAGGATTAAAATACAATTTCTATTAATTGATAGAATCCATTGATAACACTATACAATGTCTGTACTGCAGGTGTTAGCTTTAATTTCATCCGCTTCTTTAATAAATACATTGTTTTGATAGTTTGCGTCAGCAGCGAAATTTCTATTGTACCCGGAGCAGTGATTTACAGTTGGCGTGCATTGAGTATCACTTGAGAACATTCATTGAGTATCCCTTAGGGCTTTTTATTTGACTGGAAATGAGACATTTTGTGACAAAACAACTGTAATAAAAGCAATTGAATTACTACACATGTATTAAGTGCTAACAAAAGTATATGGTAGCTGAAGCGTTCCTGCCGTGTAGAAAAGCACATTATTTCTATATATGTGGCATTATAACAAGTTTACAGTGTTCTGTCATAAAACATTAAAGACTACTGAGAATAACTCATTCACGAGACACTCGTACATTGCATAAGCCTATATGGTTAGTAATGGGGTTGAAGTTGAATAATTTAGTTCAGTGCTGACAGTGCCACCCAAAGAGACTTTATCTGCCAGTCTGAGTCCCGAGGAACGCAACAGGATTGCGATCGTGACTAATAATTGGACAGATAGAAAACGGATTATTTATTTTGCATGAGTTTACTTGATATTCGTAAAGGAAATTGTGAGTCCACCTTTCGCATGTCTTAAACAAACATGCAAACATTGACTAATGAACGAGAAATCTGTACAATGTTTAACCGACCTATGTACCTAGTTTATATTATCACGTCTATTTAGTCTCTGGAATGAGTTTTTTCACCAAAAATAATAACACTTACAATAGTTAGCAGTGGCCACACATTTCTTTTAGCTTCTGCCAATAATACATACATAGTACATTGCAAAAATTGAATGTATTTTATTCCGTGTCTGAAGACTTGCCTTCCATGCACACATATATCACTCATTTTTGAATTTCCCATGTGAACTGAGAACTGGGAAAACTCCATTGCCAGCATATGGATCAAATATTGTATTCGTATTACACGGTTACTGCAAGCTTTGCTAATGTTAATGCATAAAATTCGTGGAAAAACTATCGCAAACATATTTCATATCGAACTGCAATGCTGCTGCTGCATTGAACGCTGGTCTATATTCTATATCCACCACCACGATATTCTTTTCACGTACGATAAGCACACGGTAGGTAGGTATAGTTCAGATATTTCCTGGTAGTGTGTATGTATGTATGTACTTATCCTTATAGATTCGCATGCTGTCCAAAATATAGTAGGGAATATAAATAGATTGTAGAAAGTATTGGAGAAATATCATGCCTACGTAACAGAAATACAGTAAAGCGGATATCTGGAGCTAGCATTCAATGTAACGGTGAACTGGCGTGGAGGAGTGCACTGACGTCGGAGCAATATTTTCGTCTTGGAAAGCACATGCATGCATGTGTGCATAGACGGTAGTTGTCCTAAGGAAAGTCCTGTGTGTGGTAGTGGTGTTTAGGGTCATCCATTATATTCCCATTTTTCGACACGTAAGCTGATTGTGAGTTGAGTTTAGGAAAATGAGTTCCTTTGCCTTCCCGTATATAGAGAGGTCCGTTGCGTGTCCGGTCTGAGATTCTCGTGAGTACACAAATATGTAGGAACAAAATAGACCTCATCACTTTTTCCTCTAATGGACTCCGTACATGAACCGACTATTCTTCTTGTCTACATATGTTGTTGTCTCATTTAAACACATTTGCTCACTCGATTCAAGTGAAGGTGCTCTTCTCTGTCCTTTTGTGTCCTATTCTGTCCCTTCTCCACATTCCTCAAAACACAAGTCCAACGCACTCACAGTCAGTCAACGTCCAATCAATATTTTCTGAACGTAATATATAGAAGACCTGTCTGAACTGTAATCTCTTGCTCTCTGTGAATGCTGATGGTTGGCTGGCGTACCTATGACAGGACACATTAGTAAACTCGGCATACCATTAATATTCGTATAATTTATTTTATCGTGTTGGCCAGTCACCCGTCACATCAATTGTATTCCAGCCAAGTCAAAACCTAAAAGCCCATATACATAATACATAACAACGCCAATAATAACATGACGTATTTATGTAGTACATTAAGGTACATCTATTAAAAGTGTAAGAAAGCAACCCCTCGCCACTGTTTTATGTTTTTCTTTCAACCGAATGCAGCGGTAAGTGCAGCTGCTCCAAAAGGCATCATCAAGATCCTTATCTAAAATGCCAAAAGTCATTTGCATTAGAACACGTATAATATGTGGAGAGTGGGTCTGACATAAATTCTCTTATCTAAAATGCAAATTGCCCAACAAAGGCAGTTAGTCTACACTTTTTGGTACTTACAATGATCAATAGGTTAAAAATGTGAGATAAATGACAGTCATTATTGTCAAAGTTCTTTTGCATAATGCACGTCGTAAGTGGCTCGTTTATGACTTTCTTGCATACCATTATTACCATTCCAATTTCAAAGTCAACGCAATTCAATTAAGTCAGATCCATTCTTCTTAATCAATAACAAAAGAGTAAACTACTCACTTACATTGAATGAACTCTGTATACTTAATATGTATGCATTATATATGTGGTAAAGTATATATATGTTAGTGCATCGGCAATTTGTGCGAGCTCTTATTATTCCATTGGAAATTGTCGTGTCAGTTATGTCTGTAGAAGAATGGCGCACGCTGCTAAACAAATGCTCTTCATTTTTATTCTGATTGCTTTCTCCTAGAATTTCTTCATCTGCATATCCGATAGAGTTAACCTGTCTTGGCTGATGAATACAGACAAGGCGACAGCGACACGAATTCAGAAACTTTCACGATGCTTCCTTGTATAAAATACATATTTGTAGTATAAGGTGGAATGCAGAAATGATGATTGCATTATTATTTTCAAGTTACTCCTTTCTCTCACAGTATTCTGAATAAGTCTAGAGCTTGAAAGGTCTTCGTTGACTGAGGGTTTGTCTCATTATTATTTTCGAAGACGAGTCTTTTCGGGTTCCAAAAACGTAAAATGTAGCAGACTAGACTCGGAGAGAGGGAGAGGAGAGATCTATTTGGAAAGATGCGAACGAAAGGTTGGAGAAAATGTCGAGAAAAGAATTCACTCCAGTATTATCGCATTTTATGATATGACTATTGAGTTTCACTTTTTACGAATATCTCCTATACTTTTCGTAGTAATGCTAATGAATCCCATGATTCCGTTCGCAGGCCTAAATCTCAACTTACAAACCATATTATTCAAGCTCTGCAACAAATTAATATACCTAAACAAGAAATGAAATAGGATTTACTTATATATGTAACCAGTACATTGAACTGCTACAGGGGATTAAAAGAACTGTGTACAAATATAATGATAGCATACATTGTCTTTCTGCATCAATTTTGTATCTATCAACGTAAGCGGATAGGCGGAAAATTCTATTCTTTACTGTTACAATTTTGAAGGAATTATTTCTTCATTGTACATCGTTGTATAAGAAATAACAAGTCTGGAAATTCATCAGTGCATCTGTGTCATTATTGTAGAGCGTGAAAGTTATTCAACTTATCTGATAGTTTATTATGAGCCACTGGACCGAACCGCTATTGTTTGTACAGAAACAAAAGTACAGTGTACAGTTCTTGGAAACTTATTTTATAGTTCTCTCTTGAGATTGAAAATGAGAATTTTCCCTTCGTTTCTTTTAGTCCTGTGCAGAAATGATGGTGGTGTACTTGGACTGTCTTGTTAGAAGTCAACTTAACTTCTTGGAAGATATCCTTCTGTCTTAGCTGACTCAGTTTTGGCTCGTTGCTTTTCTCTCGTTTTTTGTTCTTCTGTTTTCTCCGATGAAGTTCTCGCCCTCATTCCCACTTCTTAATTGACACATTTTTCATCTATATACACGATTCTTATTAGAGTTCGCGGAAACGAGGCGAGACGGCGGGTATCTGTGTGGCGCTTCGTGCTTCGCCTCCATTTGCAAAAACGCTTTCACTGGTACTCGCGAGTGTACTACATCTGCAGCATCCCATTAGGTACCACCATAGTAATACTTAAGTGTTGGGACAGCCCAGACTAACAATAAGTATTATATGGATAAGAAGATTTATTGATTGGTGCTCTGCTCTGTATCTACTTTGGTACTTAAATAAATTAGGACACACTAGTTAGTTTTCTTTTATAAGAAAAAACTCTGCAGACGAATAGTTGCTGCTGTAGTAGTCGAAGAAGAGTAATAATAAAAGTGCTTTGGTTTCCTTCGGGTTGTAATTACGGTAATTCTTTGGCTTCATGCAGAGTTTGTCTAATCCACAAGATTTATTTTCTTCTCGAATGAACAAGTTGTGACCCACTTTACTCATTTCCATTTCATTGAAATTCTCCTCGTCTCCATCTCTATTTTAATTTTGCTCTAATAACTTTTGTTAGCGGAGCTTAAAAAGAAATCTCTCTCACTTACAATACAATCACGAAGTCGAGAGGAGGGATGCGGGAAAACATGCGGATGAGGTTTTCCTCTACACCAACCATACATACATACACTGTTAAACTACCACAACCACCACACCATGAACCTTTCTCCTCTCCAATCTTTTTTCTGCTACGGTAAAAGTAAACTTTAAGATGTAGTCCGCTTCACTAGTCTCTCTCGGCCAGGGAAATACCACGTACTCTCTTCAAGTTGACTGAAGCACAACCATTGCTTTACTACTTCATTCTTTTATTAAAACACTTGTTTGCATATTCAATTTGGCTCGCTCTTTCTTTGTCGTTTCGGATTATTAAGTTTATATATCTGTACTGTGGACACAATGTCATTAGATATTAAAATACTACATACTGCCAGATAGTGCAACTTTTAAAAGCTTTATATTGAATGTGTACGGTACATCTAGTAATATATTATTTTTCCAACATGACATTTTTCCTATATTATAGTAGGACTTTTTTCCCTTTTTACGGTTCATTCAAAATACATACTGAGATTTAAATAATGTAAAAACAGCTAGCTTTAAGGTATTACAAGAAAACATAGTAGAGCACAATATGATACAAGTTGTGGGTTATGTAACGTGTTACTTCTTACAAAGACATTATCCGAAAACAAGCTTTCTAATCTCTCCAAGATGGTTCAGAACAGCTTTCTTCAGGGAAGTATGTATAAATGAGAGCATACGGCTACATCAATTTCACCTACTTTTATTAAGTATATAAAAATACAAATCCCATGGAGTTAGCAGTACTGTCAAGTGTTTCAGTGTTTGCTGTCTACGCGTTTCCTTTGCCCCTATACCTACATTGGCACATGTACAAAAAGGTAATGAGGAAGATATTGATTTTCCCTATCATTTTTCTCTGTCAGCCATCAGTTGAGGCAAAATCGC
>JABASC010001236.1:0-25609 GCA_019776185.1 Plutomurus gul | reverse complement strand
ACTGTCATTTAACACAAACACTAATTGTCTTGACATTTGCATGCACACATTCGAAACAACTGTAAGCACGCAATAGCAATCCTGACGTAATGAGAGAATTGACGTTACTATGATATAGTAAACCGTTGTTTTACGTGTCGTCGCCTTCTCTTTTCGTAAGAATATAATGCGTATCAATATTTCAAATAGTTAGAATGTGTACATGTACATACAAAGTCAAGTCCTTGGTCTCTATTAGCTAATTTTATTTTCTAACCATAATATCGAGCGAGTCGGAGTCGACAACTAATAACGTATCACAACAATAGAAAATAACAGTTCTGCTGGAGTCTGATGGTTGCATAAATACAAATTATTGTAAGTCAAGTCACACTCACAGTTAGAAGACTATACTGTTTATGCACGTATATATATAATTCATATGCTTTAATGCTAGCTATATAGTGAATTCTGTCCATCGTATTCACCCCTTTTATTTAAAAAAATTACACAAAGATTATTATTCCATTACGAATGGAAACGTACGGGTAACTAATTACAACCAGTAATTCTGAAGAGTGCACAATTATATACTCATTATAATACCTGGTAGATCACTCTGGATAATATTTGCATTATGACTACAACAACTGACTGTTATCTTCTCTAATAGAATTTTCCACTAATTGGCCAAAATTTCGCCTCTTAAAAGTGGAAGTACACATAAAATAGATCCAGAGTCAAAATTCGTTGGAAGTGCATTTACACCAAAATGTACACATGTATACGAAATACATGTACACAGAACATTTCAGTAGAATTTCCCAGGTTCAGTAGTAGTACTACTGCTGTAACTCAGTAATTGTTTTTTTCACGTCCACGTTCATTCATTAGCAATCCCTTTTTGGTTTTTCCTCAAAACGTACTTTTTGGGTATATTTACTTTTGAGAAGAAAGTGGATATACGGTATTTGTTCGATTGCCTTTGTAATAATAAACGAGTGAAAGGTTTCACTCATTCTCATGTATTTTCAATGCAAATTTTTGATTGGTAGATTTTACAAAAATTATACATATACGAATCGATTCGATTCTAAGCCAAATTAAGANTTCTAAGCCAAATTAAGAAATCCATTATTTTGACAAGTGACAACACTATAGTAAACAAACATTTGCTTTTAAAATGAAATTTTTAACTTGAATTGATCGGTTGAGTAGGTGCACCCTGTACGTGTCCCCCATTTAAGCGAAAATCTCTCCCCTACCTTCTATGGTTAATAAATTTCTTATCAAGTTCATTGTAACTTGTCAATTTACATTTCTTAATTTTGCATGCATAAATGCGATCGATTCGATTGAAAAAAAAACTTTTAAAGTCGTCTGGTCAAAAATGTGAGTTGTTCAGTTGTTCACACTTGTAGTAAACGAATAAATAGCTTTGTAGAATATAAATTCACAGTATGCCTTCCTTAATGCACGTAATATAATGTATCCAACTGTAAGAAATGTAAATGTATTTAAATAATACTTCCTTTAACCAATTTTGTAATCGAAGTTAATGAACGATGAAAGATCGAAACGAAAATAAACGGATGCACTTAGCAGTCATCTCAAACCACTCAAAAGACTCAACTGAAGACAACAATAAACATAGGATACGAAAATAAACGGATGCACTTAGCAGTCATCTCAAACCACTCAAAAGACTCAACTGAAGACAACAATAACATAGGATACGATAACAAATCTGCCTTTGTCTTACAAAGCACCAAACCAACTGCTATTGTTTACGTATTAGCATTGTTGAAAACAGCGAAATTCAAACTACTAACCGCCATTAATACATTAGAACTTAACCAGCAGTAATATACAGGTTATGGTATAATGGACTAGAAAAACTTTAAGAAATCTGTCAACAACTAATACCTAACTGTTATCATAACAGACAAAGACAAGTAGTTAATTATGAATAGACAACCAACCACCTCGTGCTTTGCTAACACAGAGGATTGTCAATTCAGTCGATTATTGGCTTAACCTCGGAAACCGAAATGGCCTTATGAGTCACCATCCTAAGGTAATAATAAATTGAATTAATAGCAACCACCTACCAACTCCCTTTCACTAACAACACATTACTATAAATATCAACTATTTAAAATACACAGATTGAACAATAGAACCACAAGGTATTTATTTTATGTAAAGTGTGAAATTGAGTCGAGTTGCGGCTTCTCTTTAGTTTTTTTAGATGCAATTTCCGATTTCAGCAATCAATGATTTTGAAATGAAAACATACAAAGCAGCAAAATGATGTGTGACGATGCTGACTATAAAGTAGCAGCTGGATTTTTTTTACTTGGCTGGGATAGATATAGACATGACTCGATTATTACTTGATTTAAATGCTGCAGTCCTGTCACTTGAGTTGTCAGTGCTGCGATACTGTCGACTTTAAATGAAGAATTGTTAGCGACCAGAAGAAAATGATTTAAACTTCTGGTCGTTTGGTTGGCTGAATTTTCGGCCGTGGCTTTTTGTCATCGAGTTCTGTTACTGTTTCGTCTAGTGCAATGTGGACCACGATCGAAGGGTGAGACTCCATTTCGGGTCTGTGTAGTTCGTGGGGTTCTCCTAAAACATCAAATTACAATCTCATAAGACATTGAAATGGTGATAAATATTTTGTTTTCTGAAATTTTCGAAATTTTACGAGATTACTACGTGCAAATACAAATACATTGGGAAAATAGCAGCCATAACCTTATCTCACTAAAAAGTATATGTAAATTATTGTATTGTATGGTTGCTGCACCTGGTTTCAATTTTGCAAGGGCCGAAATTAAATCGTAGTCAATATTTGGATGAGACTCAGGTCGCGGTTGCCAGTCGACGGGTGGAGAAGCTGGTGGAGAAAGGAGGAATTGCTTATCTGGAGTTGGAGGATGCAGAAATCCATCTTTATCTTTGCTTTTCTGCTTAATCTAAGAAAAACAGAAAATATTTGTGAAAATTTCTACAAACCTAGATATTTCTACGTATCGCCTTTGATCTGTCAAAAAATCAACGGCGATACGTATTTCGATCAAAATTCTCCCACACTGATACTACTAAACAGTGATAAACATACTGGGGCTTGTCCAAAGTAACATTTAATCGTCGTGTCATCCAGCGGACTCATGTGCATCTTGATTCGAGCCTGGATGGCGCTCACCGCCGACTGGTAGGTCACTCGGACCCTTTTGAAGCTTTTGAAGTAATGGAAGACCGCGTCCCCATACAATTGGAAAAGTCCTTCGAATCTCGTCTTGAGTAGATCATCGTCAAAAAATTCAAGGTTAAATCCAGTCACGATCAGATTCGTTGGGAAATCATGGTCGTCATTCAGCAGATCCTCAAGGTTAACCCCGTCCAAATCTAAATTCCCCTCCAGAATCTGCATATGAAGGTTTCGCTGTCGGATTCGGTTCTCCTCGTCCATCGCGTCCAGGTGCAGCCCATCTTCGGGATTCACATAAAATCCCGTGCCACCTTGTTCATCCGTCAACGTAATATCATTGTCCATTGTTCTAATACTGACTCGGGCCCCATCATTCCCCTCCCCTTCCTCCTCCTCTTCATCCCCCGCTGGGGGATTATGGTCGTCTGTGTGATTTTCTTGCAATACTCCATCCCCCGTCCACCCAACGCTTATCTCAGTCTTTTCTTCTGGCATTTTATCCCTTTAATAATTAGTACTGCTCAAAGAGTGCAAAGGTAACACGATCCCCGTAAAGTAGGTACTCTCTGTGCTTTTGTTGTCGTGATCGTGTGAGTTACACGGAGCTAAGCAAATGGAAATCGATGTGACTAATGTTTATTTTATAGACTCTTGCTCTTCTGGAGGGGAAGTGCTAGTCGCTTTGTAGTTGTCCGCTGATTCACTTCACTTGAACGTTGTTGTTGTGCTAAAGGGAATTTAAAATTTTAAACATACAATATACTTACGTCATCAAAATGTCTGATGCTTGCACATTCAATATTTATAGTGTAATGCCTCAGCCTGGATACTTATTCAATCAAAAATATATTCTCAAAATGTTTTGCGTGATTCATCTCATTAGAGGTCTCCTGCTTACAAAGCGTGTACTTATATTCAAGGAGATAGCCGTACCCCGCGTATAACTGTGGACAGTTACAGATGGGGCACAGTTAAAGCTTATTGGCCATTTAACCGTTTAGGAAATGTTACCATTGGACACAATATCATTTAAATATTAAATCAATCGCTATCACCTATAAATGCTGCTTTGCTTCACCGAATGCACGCACATACAATAATAATCTACCACAGGGGAGACTTCATTGAATAAAAAGATAATATAAAATGCTTACATAATTGACGAATTTGATGCAGATTTCTCGAGTCCGAAGAATCATTTGCAACAATTCGTGTCGTAATTGCAATCAGTATTTAAGTCATTATGAAAACTGATCAGTTTCCTCCATAAATAGTCCGGGTAAACTTGTATGCAGTTCTTTAGTTCTTCAAACAACACAAACAAGTGTGAGGAATGTGTACGTTTTGTTTGCAGTGTAAGTAAATCAGTTGTGTACACTAACAATGGGTGAAAGTCTCTGTTTACATAATAAAGGAATCAAGGGAAATCCTCAGATACTGATTTCTTTTGTTATGTCAGCGAATTGTAAAGGTCATTCTATTTTCTGCATACTTTCAGAGCATTGCAGCAACAGCAGCACGATATGCTCTTCACTACTTTAACACTGCAAAAGGTAGGCAGTGAGTTTTATTATATAGCTGGACTGCGGTCAGATATCGATACAGAAAAATACAAGTCTACGACATGTAGACCAGTGATTGAATTGATTCACTGTGTGACCCAAATGGTAATTTTATTAGCGAGTACGTATAAATCCAGAGCAGATATTCCACTATTTTTGTTTGCTCTCTCTCTCACTCACTCACTCACTCACAGCTCACACAATGACCACCAAACAGTGCAATGTCAGTCAACAGTGCATTATAGGTATTGGCTGTTTCGGCGACGACAACAACACAACACGTTAACTCAATTTGCTTGCACACTGCTAATTGTAAATGTACATGACGTCTGTGTGCTCTCTCTCTGTGATAGAAAAAACTGTTTACATTCAAGCGAGTAGAGCTACTCCTTTATTAATAGTACCCACCTATAACTAGTCTAAGTAATACATAACGTATTCTTCCCCGACACATTTTATTCTATCTCTGCTCTGACTGAGTTATCGCTCAATGTTAATAGAATATACTGGAGAGCCCTGGCTTTAGATATACCATGAGAACGTCTGCTTTCCTTATGTACACACACACACACGTAAAATTCTCGGTCGTGCAGTAGTAGTACATACGTACGTAGTACGTACTCACTACGTGAATTGGAAATGAAAAGTCAGACATTGCTTGTTTAAGAGTGTGTATTATATATGAGAATGAGCCAAGTGTACATATAGTGCAGATTGTAGATAAGTCAGGCATTAAAAGGTGCACTCTGTGTACTATGTGGATTCGGGCCTCAGATACATATAATGTAGATGTGGTTGGTGGTTACATTGTAGCGCATAGAGTATTTTTGGTAGTAGTTACATTGTTATCTATAGGAGGAGAGGTGACGACATGACATGTACATACTATGTATGTACAGTATGTAAACTACGTGCTACGTATTTTGATATGCTACTGTTCTCTCCTGCCTCCCATTATGTGATCCGTGCTGGTACTGGGAAGACAAAAATCTTGGGGACCTGCATTTCCTAATAAATTGCGAAAACATTGTTTGAGTACTTCGAATGCGCGCAGGGCACTATAACCCAACACCAAAATGACAAAATCATTAATAATGCTCCCAGCATGCACTTTCTGTCGATAATGCTGTACTAGAGGAAATTATTCAGATGCTTCATACGAGATTTTATTGTGTGTACGTCATTCCCTAGAGTTGCAGTAATAAATATTCAGCATTAGAGTTTGATTCATACATAATGAAGAATCTTCCCATTAAAAAGATGTTTGAACGGATTGGGATAATTACATTAGTTGCAATTTAATCAGTGCAATTGATGAAACTTTGGTCGTCTAATTTCTGTATGTTCGATCTATGTATGTATAGAACTACAAAGTACGTATATCTTCCACTTAACTAACACAATACCTATAAGTTAAATTGTTTAATATAATAAAATTAAAATTATTGGGATAAACATTGGCTAAAAGAGAGTTTGCAGACTTTCAAAACTTTCTCCGTGTTCTTAAAAGTCATAATTCTGGAAAAACTACATTCTCATGTTTCAAGGAAGTCTCAAGAAAGGTACAATAATAGAAAGTACAGTTCGTCAATAGACTAAGGAATATTTTTACAAAGCAGAACGTCATACTTTGATTTGCATGATAATAGACTGTGCACAGACATACTCAAGATAGGCGTCAAAGGAATAGTTTAGTGAAAAATTTCCATGAGAAAATGTGAGCTTAAAAATAACTTAATATTTATTTCCCATAAGGTCTGCTTTCAAGAGTGGAATTGATCGTTAGGCAGACATTGACTTTGTGAGCGGTCATGAACTAACAAGTAATCAGTCAAAGGAAGACTCTACTCTCACCGTGACAAGTATATCTCCCTAAAGCATGAGACGGAGACATGCTCTCTGCTGTTGATGCCATAACATTTCCAACTCCCTATCCTTACTCAATTGTGCACTCTCTCATGTAACTGTATTTATAAATTTATCACTGTTCTTTTGTATATCTCGCGAGATCTCATGCATCCTCATTTCAGGAAGTTGTCTGCACAGACAATGTCGCACCATTATACTGTGAAATCTCACAAAAGCCTAAACACACACAAATATACTTAAATAACTGCAGCTTTAAAAGACACTTACATTATAATACTTAACGAAACAGCAAATCCTTGATGCTTATATGTACAAATACACATTTGTACATTTAATGATACTTGCAGACAGAAAAGATACAACGCAAAAACGGTGTAAATCTAAATTGCGTACTTACATGCAACCCTATTCTATTTCCATTTTGTGAGCCAAAATTCCTTAAATGCTTTTCTCTATTATCCTTATATATGATAAGTAGACAGCACGAATATAATGGATTTCTACAAAAGTTGAATCAGAATTTATGACATTGTCCGGGCAATTATGGAACTGCCAGAAAGATCGACTTGACAGATGAGGCGGCGGAACCGTTAGGGGCGTTTCCCCTCCCACGGAATTTCCGATAGTTATAGTTATACCCCCTATTTCTTTACTGTGTAATCCAATTTCTGTTATTATACAATTTAAATATCTGCCACTCCCCGGACGTCCAAATTGTTCTTTAAGTAAGTAACCTGTCAATTGACAGACTGTCAGTGTATAGATGGAATTACAACACCTGTGCACAGAATGAGTCACATTAACCTGCAGAAAATTCAATTATGTATTCCATGTTCCCCCATTAGCTTAGCTCTGGAAGATATTGGAAAGAACCGGCTTTTAAAATTTGCATGATGTTTTTAGATGTAGAATTATATTCTCTGCACGAATAGATGATTAGCATCTATTTATAAGCGGAAACTGGATTTAACCGGAAATTTTTGGGTACAACTGAGCTGAAAAGACTTGAATTTTCGTTAAATGACTGATTTACCGTTTTGGTAGTAACCAAAATACAATTCCTTCGATAATCTTCTCTTCTACATATATTGAAACTGAGCCATAGAAAATAATAATTACCACTTTAAATTATGCATACTCCCCAGTCGTCACAGAGTGCTATTTTACACCTACTCTAACAGGAGACATGCCAGCAATTATTGGTTCTAAGCTTTTACTGTTTAGTTTGCGTAGACATACAAACACACTACATATCCACTTTCTTATCACATCACTACTAATTTAGCTCGTGCTTATATGTAGAACCGTAGAACGTACTACGTACTACGTACTACAATACATTTCGATTATGTAAGGGACTACAATGGAAGAACTTACAAGAGAAGTTTTATGTGCATCTCTCGCGCACTCAACATTGAAATGCATTACATAATATGGATGATGATTTGTAAGCAATGTGTAAAGGCTAAGCTGCTAGTGGTATAAATACAATGGGTCGACAGAGAGAAGAGGAATGGAATGGGAAAAAATATATAGGGCATTCATATGCAGATACGATGTGATCTGTTGTCTGCTTGTGGCTCTTACTCTTAAAATCGTGTCGAATGACGACTTGTCGACCTTGCTAAAAAGTCCAGTCAGTATCTACAGCGAGTACTGAAATACACTTGTGTTGGACTGTCCAGTTTGTACGTCGTACGTCAGCCACCCATCCTCACATTGGGTTTGTAGAGCAACTCTTTATAGATTATAGATAGGCCTATACGCAACACATTTACTAGATACTACTACGAAAGACGTAGCAGCCACGCACCCGACCGTCGACGTCGTCTTTTGTCGCCTGCACTCTGCTCTGCACACACACACACACACTACACAGCAAAAGTGCGCGTAGTATTTCCTCTCTGCTGTCTGTCGTGCCACTAATACTGGTTGGTAAGTTATTATTTATCGATTTTATTTTCTTATTGCTGTAATTACAATATTAATTCATTGTTATAGTTTAGTAATTGTGGTAGTGTGTAAAGTGTAAACTGTTGTATCGTGACTGTAGTGAGTAACTTACCTCCTCTACAGCTGTACCGCAGCTCGCACTCGTTTTCATTCATCATTAAACAAATTCATTATACGGATGAACGGAACTTTTTGACATTATTATGATGTATTAGTATAATTAAAATGTCAGCGGTAAAGTTTTTGTTTTTATATTTCAGGTGTTCCTCCAGAAAAAAGGAGATGAATGTTTTCTACGTCGGCTGGAAAAGTTGAAGATAATTTGTGTTGTAGACACAAAATTCTTGTTCGAGTGTTCTATCTTCGGTGTGTTTCTGGTTACTGGAGGAGTAGCAAAGAAAATCCTCACAAATATTAGTTAGCTGTTAAGTAAGGTGCGTTGAATTTGCACGACCATTTTACTTACTCCCTGCACCAAATTAAATACACATTTACGCGTGAAGAGTGAAAACTAACTGTTGTGCTTGTCTTTTCGTTTTTAAGGTTCTAGGTAGATAGTTTGTTTAATTCTTTGTACATCCCTACAAAAGGATCATTATCACAAAATTATAATGCCTCCCAAGCAAAGACGTATAGCAATTTTGGGCTTCCGCAGTGTTGGCAAAAGTTCTCTGACAATCCAATTTGTCGAAAATCAATTCGTTGATTCGTACGAGCCAACAATTGAAAATACGTTCACAAAAAATGTCAAAGTTCGAGGACAAGAGTATCAGGTTACATTGGTAGACACGGCTGGACAAGACGAGTACTCAATCTTTCCTACACAATATTCAATGGATATTCATGGTAAGAGTTCAAAGGGTCAAAAATAATATTTATATTAAGCATCACGTGACTAATAAGAATAAGAGTTTATGGGTAGCATAATATTTTTCCTTTAATGACTCATTATTTATATGTCGGTAGGCTTTGTTCTTGTGTACTCGATCATTGACCCCCGTTCGCTGGAAGTGATTCAGATAATATACGACAAACTGTTAGATATGACTGGGAAAGTGAATGTACCACTTGTACTAGTCGGAAATAAGAAAGATTTGCAGGCGGAACGGAAAATCGGACAAGAACAAGGGAAGAAGTTGGCCGAATCTTGGAAAGCCGTTTTCCTTGAAGCCTCAGCCAAAAACAACGATTCGGTGGCCGATATTTTCTCCGCCATTATCACACAAATCGAGAAAGCGGATGGGTCAACCAGTGGACAAAGTAGCGACAAACAAAACTGCCTCCTCATGTGATCCTTTATCATCTCTTACAAGAATAAATACAATTCACATAACACATACATAAAGATATAACAAGAACACGACTTGTCTGTAAATCAGTGTATCTAACAATAAAATACGTACAGGCACCCACCACGGAGCTGTGTAGATACCACTAATTAAATATTAAACTATAAACTGCGCAATATCTTTGTTATTCAATTAAGATATCTTTAATATTCATTCTATGATTCATTAATTAATTATTACAGTGCGACTACGTAAGTACGTGTATATTCTTGATGTTATTATTCAGTACTGGGATATCTATGAAAAAAACTTTCAGTACCTACAGTTAGCTCTATAAATAATAAACTAGTAGTAATAAGGAATTATACAGAACAAGTAGTGTAATATTTACAAACAAAAACATTTATCCACCATTACTCTTAAATAAAATCATTTATTTTTGATTGCTCTACCGGTCAATTTATTCTCAGAAGATTTTCTTATTCTCTATAATATTATCTATGCAGGTTTGTGAGTACTCTTGATCTTTTGGGGTTAAAAGATGCCTTCAGAAGTATCCTTAATCTTAAAGCACTCGGGGCAGAATGGGACAGGTGTATCATTCAAGTACATACGTAATGGTGTTGCCGTACTTGATTATCAGGTGATTGCATTTCACTGTATCAAGATCGGGACAGGTGCCATGTATAGAACTGCACTGGCGGCAACTGACTTTTAGCTTCTCATTCACAATCAGAGCAGCAACAGGCAAACTGTGACTGTTGTGTCTTCAGGGGTGTGGTTGTTGTAAAGGGTTGATCAGTGATTTATAAGACGGTAGCCCGGTGATTATCCAGTGTACAAATGTCTCAGTGACAAAGTGACCGTATTGACAGTTAGGAAGCGGATGTGATAAAAATAACCCGCATTCTTTATTAATGATGAAATTTACAAAGTATTTTAAATACAATTTTTAACTGCAACTCTCTGAGCAATTGTTATTAATGAAAATGGGGCGTCAAGTGAACAGAGAGACAAAGAATTTGGCGAAATGTATCGCAATTCTGATGACAATATTCGTGTCCTTTGCCATGGGACAGTTTGGGTGGCAAACGAGGGATGCATTCGATGAAATCAAAAGAAAGTACGATCTAATAACTCAGGAAAACTGTCAAATTCGTCAACCAGCCGATTTATACTTGCCACATGACACCATAACACATAAACCGGACATTAAGGAGATTAACATTAACCCCGTTTTTCCGAATCGGACGGCATTACTGCATTTGCATAATATGGCGATGAATAGGGCGTTTTTCTGGTCCTACATTCTTCAGTCAAGATTTATTAGGCCGGCCATTAACGATACTTATGATCCTGGAATGATGTATTACTTCTTGTCCACTGTTGCAGATGTTTCAGCTAATCCGAGAATTAACGCAAGCGCCATATACTTTTCTCCGAATACATCTTTCTCCCCTTCGTACAGAGGATTCTTCAACAAAACATTTCCTCTCTTTGCTCCGAGAACATACCGGTATACCTCTTTACTTTTACTTTGCATTCAAGGGTGATCCGGAATGGAGAAAGCCTCACATGGATTAACTCCACCCACTTTAGCTGGTGTTCTTCATTAAATTTCTTGGAATTATATTATTCTCAGGTGTTACATGCTATGCATGTTTTGATTTTTTTTAGTGCTGACGATTTCAACGATCCTATTCACTTGGAGAGAATCTCAACCCTGAACACTTTCTATGTGAAGGATTTAGGGGCTGTCCCGCCTCAGAGTCAAAGTTATAATTACACCAGTGAATTCTACAGAATAAATGAGTGGTACAAAGCGTGGCTACCGGATAATGTTGGAGACAGACACGATACGAAGACAACATATCAAGTGGAAATCAGATACGCTAATAATACAAATGAGACTTACACCTTCCACGGTCCACCCGGAGCTGACGAAACTCCTGGGCCGGTAAAATGGACAAGACCCTATTTTGATTGCGGCCGGTCTAACAAATGGATTATAGGAGCCGTTGTACCCATTGCCGATATTTATCCAAGACACACAAGTTATCGTCACATTGAATACCCCACGTAAGTCTAAATATATATGTACATATATCTAAACAATGCTTTGACAAGAAAGCGTATAACTTTTGAAAAATTCTGAATTTATGTGTATGTGTTTAGATACACTGCAGCTTCAGTTATCGAAATGGACTTTGAACGGATAGATATTAATCAGTGTCCTTTAGGGGAAGGCAATCCGGCACCGAATAAATATTCTGGGACTGCAAGATGTAAAGAAGAAACAACAGAGGTACTTCAATCCACGTGTTAATCAATAATCAATACCACGCTTTTAATAAAATAATTTACTGGAACTAACTGGCGGAAATAGAATCACTGCGACTTGCCCATGAATAATATACAAATTAGGATAAGAAAATAACAGATCATATAAGGTATTAATATTTTAAATCTGTCCACAGTGTGAACCTATACATGGCTACGGTTTTCGAAGAGGGGGTTACCAGTGTCGGTAATTGTTATTGTGCTTTTAAAAACCAAAACGATTGAAAATATGTTTTTTAGAATTCAGTTAAATTGTATTTAATTTTTTTTTTTAAAGATGTCGACCTGGATTTCGACTACCGTATGTAGATAGGAGACCATATCTGGTACGAAGGAAATTTTAACTCGTAAATTAGCTTTTAGTGTTTTTATATAAGCCGCATAAACCAATGTTGTTTGTAGGGGGAAATAATCGAAAGAAGTCCAGAGGAATTGTATCGACATTATTTTGATTGCCAAAGAATCGGCTGGATTCAAACGCGACCGGTACACACAAATAAAACAGTTTGGACTGTAAATTCATCGTTTACTTTTCAATAATTAATTAATTAATACAATGATAGGTACACTGGACGCAAGCTCCTGGGTATATTCGTGAGAAATATTTAGATATGCACTACTCCTACAGAAATATCTCTTGGAACGCAAACACTTATCTGAACGCAAAAGATCCGAATATTCCAAAGCAAAAGAATCTGAACGTGGATGCTGCGATTCGTTTTATTAACACTGTGAATGAGCACACGTGTGAAAATTTCGAACCACAAGATCTGACCTTGAACGGGGACATTGGCTTTGGGGCTGAAGAACAGTATGAAAATGAGGCTTTGATGGCAGTGAGACTGGCCAACTTCATCAGTGGCTACTTACAAATTGTAGACCCTGATGAAGTATTTCCAGGAAAACGAGTTTCAGACAAGCCTTTGTCCGAGGATCAAATTATTGCGGAAACCCTGTCATTGGTGCTGGGAGACACGAAAATTTGGAGTGCAGGCACATATTTCCAGCGAAATAAGTTCACGAAGAGAGTTCTCTTTGCACCAGTTGCTTACAAGAAGCAGCTGAATACGAGGAAGTTCAAGTTGGAGGATTTGGCACGTCTTAATGATACTAGTGAGTTCTTATACAGTATGCCAAAAGGTACTCTTAATACAACTTCAATACATATAAAGCTAACGCGGATCGAATTTTTGTGTAGAACAAGTCTATCTGAACAAACCTTGGTTTAAGTTTCTGCAAAACCGCTGGGCAACCAATTACGATGAACTGGAAAAGCATTATCTGAAGATTCACTTGAGAAATAATGAAACTGGTGTTTTCAGCAGAAAGTTTGAACAGTATCCCACATTCTACAGGTAATTTCATGCAAATTAGTAAGATTCATTTTACAAATAAATGATTCGATATAGGTAGTTTAAATTTTATTTCATGGTTCCTTTGTAGAGCTGCGAATATTCATCACGGACACTGGACAACCCCATATTTCGATTGCAAAGGATTCGTTCCAAAATGGTTGGTTACATATTCAAGCCCTTTTTTCGGTTGGGACAGTCTACGCGCCAATTTAGAATTTAAGTAAGCGAGACAATATTCAATTATCTTTAAATGTAGATAATTTACGATTTTGGAATATTCAATGACAATGAACCATTATTGGAATTCAAATAGGGGCGTGGTGTCTGTGTCGATGGACCTACGTCAACTGGATATCAACCAGGTCAGGTCTACATAATTTCATACTTATTTATACATACTATTTACTTCGAAATAAACATGTTTATTATCTCTGAACCAGTGCCCCGATGACTACTACGTTCCGAATGCATTCAAAGATACCCACAAGTGTGACCGCCCTACTTCTTATGTGAGTTTTTTTAAATATTCCCCAAGCGAATGAGATTAGTAAAAGCATAAAGAAAATATGACTCGGATTTTTTAGTGCGTGCCGATACTGGGAAGAGGTTTTGATACGGGGGGATATAAATGCGAGTGCCTGCAAGGATTCGAATACCCATTTGACGATCCCATTACGTACTACGACGGACAGCTTGTTGAAGCGGAATTCCTCAATTTGGTGTTGGATAACGCAACAAAATATGATATGTTGAAATGTCGACTGGCTGGGGCTGCTTCGATTTACTCCAGTGTCATCCTCATTCTTTTTACTTCAATCGTCTCACTTCATTTACTTCTCAAGTTGTAGCTGATTGACAAAACTTTTTATTTGTTATATACTTTTACATTACTTTTTCAACACTGTTATTATATTGCTTAGCTTTGATTGTTCTATCATTTACAATGTGTGCCGAGCAGCCAATTGTTTAAAACTTTTAACTTGTAGTATTTTGGCAATTAGTTATTTCAATCTTTGCAAAAATTGCAATGTGTAAGTGAATTCCTTGTGTTATTGTTAGTTGTAGTAATGAACTTGAGAGCATTTAGATCTTAAGAGGGGATTGCAAAAATGAGATTACTAACTAAGGGTAATAATAATATGCCAGAATTTAACGTACAAAAAATTACGGACTTAAAATTTTTATACCCATTTGAGGTTACTGTAGAACAAAATCCGTCCAATGTGTTTTGTACTTTTCTAATAATTCATGTTTATGACTAATGCAATTATAACAGTTATTACGTAAATATTTGACAGACTTTCCTGCTCAATTTATCTTAATACCGATCTTGCTTTCTCTTATTATTATGTATTTTAAATAGATTAGTGCAGCAGTATTTACCTATATAGGAAATCTCAGAGTAACATTCCAACAGTAAATAAACCATCCATGAGGTGAAACTTGAGGATATTGTAGTACAAACACTAACCCTTTAGATCTTATATCTCACAAAATATTATAGTACTACTACGTTAATGTATGTATTCGCAGCTCTCTGATGAATCTGATGAATTTTAAAAGTAAAGATATAGAAACGAATTATATAAATAAGCGAAAACGACAGCGTGCACTGCACAGTTAACTGCTACAATTGATTCCGTCCAAAGAAAATAACAATCTGACTCTCTGAAAAATATAGTTTAAAGAAATAGTTTATGATATACTTTAGTGTAATAAATAATATAAAGTATAAAGGAATGTGTTATGGTATAAGTTGTAAGGCATTCTCAACAATAAGAATGTTATTTTGTACACAATGGAATCTATATGAGAATAAATGAACATTCAACTGTTTTTTTACAGGAGAAAGTTGCATTTCCCTCATATTTTTCATGCTTTCTTTCTCCTTTTGTATGTACGAAGGGGACAAATCATCCAAAAGGAATTCCTTTCACTCTGTGTTACTGATTCATTTTTTCCCATGAGTTATACTGAAACGAGACCCAGACATGGCTCTGCTTAGAAAAGGTTGGAAAACTTTGGATTTTGAAAGTTACAATGGTGTAACGACTCGCTTGGGTACGGACAATTTTTGATAGCTCTTATAGCTCCTTTTGTTAGACAATCGTTCAAATTGGCTATTAACTGTATAGTTTTCTAGCGAAATCGTTTTTCTTCGTGTCGTTTTCATCTCCAATTCACCTACAAGTGTAAACCAACCAATTGTAAAGAGAATTATTTTTACACTTTGATTTCAGTTTTATTTCTTTGGATGTAAACCCAACAGTTTCAGCAACAAGTAATACCTATGATTTTTAATACATTTTTCTCTAACACAGTAATACTAAATACTAAACTTTTACACAGTTAATCTGTCACAGACACCTTATAATTTACTTGTTTCACACATAAATACATACATTTACATACACAATGATACAGGTTTGCTGCTGTTAAAGTGAAAGTACATATTATTTTACAAGATTTCTTACGTCTATCCAGAGATGACCCTGGCCGAGTCCTGGTATAGGCGCGGGCAGGGCCGGGACGGGCCTACAGTCAACGTGCCCCTCTCTGGGACTATCACCGTTCCCCCTAATAATGCTTCTTCTGACGGATAAATGCAGAAGTTGAATACACTGTACATTGACTTGTCAGTCTGCCTTACCTAACACTCACAAAAAATAAAACAAATCAAACACTTTTGAATTTTTCAACTTCTTACGAAAACTTGCTGCACTTTACCTTGTACAATTACGGTGTTTAGCGTATCTTCCCTAAATACGGATATAATTATATTAATTAATAATTCATACACACTGATAAGACAATGAATGGAAGCCCCTTCTTGTGTTTGCCACCATTCCTCTTTGGCTTATGCATACACGGATGGTTTTCATGACATCTTGATTGAAGTGACATTGTTTCTGATATAATGTGACAAGTCGCTGTGTCACTGTTCCAATTCAATTGGGTAACAATTACAGATGCAAGTACAAACAGATAATTTCTTTGTGTTTTCCTAAGCACGAACACAACTTACTTTTACTTCACAATAAGTAAAATAATGATAACGTTATATAAATAGTACGTATATTTACTAAAGGTACTACACGTATACAATGCAGAATAGATACGATTATACGATTCTAACGACTAGTTAACAGGTTAACACCGTATACAATTTCCATCTAAACTATTTATCCGTAACTCAAGTTCAGATTAGGTTGGAGACATGGAACATAGAAACTTTTTCTCTTCTTAACATTTAAGAAGAGAAAAAGCTTCTCTGCTCTAAGGTTGGAGAATTTACATTTACAATACCATTTGATTGCACGTATAAAATTCAGTAGCACAGCGCGATATACATACAATAGTGTACAGACACTTAGTAGTAGTTTCTAAATATTTTAAATTTGTACTCCTATAATTACAAATGCGTACTAAATGTAGATTTTCTTTGTTCTCACTCTCACCTTGATGATTGTCCTCCACACATAGTTTATAATATTCTCAAACGAGTAGAGACACGCAGTTACTAGTAGTATATACATTTGGACAAGTGTAGCAAGCACATTCCATGAAGTAATATGGTACATGCCTGCTGGTACTTTCACTTAAAAATGGAGGAAGATTCGTCGATTTCATTCTGGTAAGAGATCCCCTGTGTCTGATTGGCTATTTTAAATATTTCTGTCACAGTACTTTTAACAGTTAATTGTAATGGTAATAAATATCATGGTGACACCTAATTAACGAGAATTTAACATAATTCTTAACAAACACAGAAGATCTACTGATGTCAGACGTCAGTGGCTTTGCCAGTGACCACATTGCTTGTGTTCACCATAGTTTCGGGAGACACTCCGAATGTAGTTACAGTCGTACAAAAAGAGTCAGGGGCCTGCTGTTGCTGCTGCTGCTGCTGTTGTTGTTGTTGGCAGCAGGTTGGAGGTGGGAGGTCTGTTTGAATACACTGATTGTTAATATTAACTTCATCCGCATGTACAGATTTGAGAGCACCGGAGCGTGTCACCAGCTCTTTATCACTGTCAGGTTTCAGATGAGCAAAGAGGCCGGCTTTCCATCCAACGGGACACGGGATCAGATGATGTTGGGGGCAAGTGTGGGAGAAAGCTGAGTCAGACGATGTGCACGTGTCGAAGCTGATGTTTTTCACATTGTCGATGCTGTCAATAACATCGATGCCGGAATCGAATTGTATGCCGTGGGATTCTCTGGAGACTGGCTTGTCGATGTTGGGGGCAGAAATTTTGGAATCTGATGATCGATCTTTCTCGAGACAACGAGGACAAATTCTCCCAGGACTAGAAGCTACCGAGCTTTTGGCATCATCTGACATGTAGATTGCATCGCTTCGCTGAACACGTCTCTGCTTGAGGCGCCATTCGTTCACCCGTCCACTGCTTGTCGACTTGTCTCTCTCGAGGAAATCTGATGGTGCACGCAAACAGCCTTTGTCCTCCTCATATATTATGATATCGGAGTTCTGACTGGAATAGGTACTACCACCTTCGTCGTAAGTATCACTGTGGTAGGCCTGTTCTTGCACTACGGGTAAAAGTGGAAAATGACGAGACAAGTAACGGAATGGAACCAGTGGTACTGGCCCGTGAGCAGGACAGAATGCTTGATGTGTCTGTCCTATTTCGGATTCCGTATCCGAAAACCCGCTGGCAGGTGAAACGATATCTGAGGCACCAGGCGATCTGAAATTTACACCAGAAAAGAAGATGAACGCGACTGAAAATGCACATGATATAAATAAAGTGATTTATTTTTGAGATCCCTGCTTCCTGCCTATACTACATATAAACTTTACTACTTATATTACAGCGTATTTTTTTTAGTCCTTACTCAAGTTCAGGTTTGAAATATAAAGGGCCACGAGTGATGGGAGCAGCGTGTGAAGGGTAGTTCGAGGAATGTTTCGAAGTCATTTCTTGGTGTCTTGTGGTTGTAAAACAGCAGCAGCATTCATTTTGATTTTTTCTCCCGGCTTCTGAGTTGGATCCTTTGTTAGGATTTGAATTCGTATCACTGGCGCGAGAAATGCGATTGTTTCTCTTGTAGCATGCATAGCAAACAAATAGGCATGTGGTCAGCAGGACAAGCGGTGTCACCACTATCATTGCGATCAATGGGGATCGATAACCTATTTAATTATTATTAATATATTTAGTATATTATTTTGCTTGGAATAATAAATAAAATAAAATCTAAGTATTTAATGAATACATTTAAAAACGTACAATTTTGTTCATCAGAGCTATCGTACTCGGCACAATGAGGCATTCCATCACAAACCTAATTTGAAATTTTAATACACCTTTATGAATTTACTCTTGGTATTTTTGTTGTTGTGACCTGTACGCAGGAAATCCTTATACCTACACTTAAACTAGCCATAAATATTGGAAGAACCCATTTAGCTTTAAGTGCACGGATTCCTCATCCCTGATAAAATTACTCTGTGAGCGCCATTATGATTCGATTGGAACTTGGAATTTTCGGAGGACACCGAAGATCACGAAAAGCCCGATTTTGATTATCTAATACGTTTACCAATTCTCATCTGCACGTCGGAGTATGAAAACAACATCTTGGAGCAGCTTGCGCAACAAAGGAGGAAGAGTTGGAGGAATTGAATAAGAAATTAGCTGCTCACGTGTGCGATGACCAACTTGGTGCAGACGTGAGCGACTCGGAGATGGAAGCTACAGAGGAATCATTCAGCAAAGCTGACATAAACCCCCAAAAAAGATCCAGGTATAACATAGTATGTATTTCTTTCCTACGGAAAACATATTTATTGCTTTTTAAAAGCAATACACAAAAACCTAAATTAACGTTTTCTTCACAGGAATCCGATGACGATTAAGCTGTTGACTAAACTATGTAAGTTTTTAATCTAACCGCAGCATTCCTGTCAACTGCAAAATGACATCTACTTTTCTTTGATACACAGTTTTCTAAATAGTTTTGTACATGACAAATATTTGATAATGAAATCTACTCCCTTTAGCCACACTCCAGTTTGTTCGTAATATTTTTTGCACTTACAAGTTCGGAAGAGATACAGTAGTTACGAAGGTCGGGACAACTGGATGTGCCACCCGTGTGATGCTTTGTGAAACAGATTTGAGCCTCTGAACAAGGAAAACGGGCATTTTTGCTACAGTTTTCTAAACAAATTCAAATTATGAAACTTTACACACCGCACTGCAAAACGGATAAAATTGAAAAAGAAAAAGAAACGAACCAGGTGCGTCAAATTCTACATCAGACCAGACAAGTTGGAAGCCAACTTGTACTTGTGAGTCGTTGACAGGTTTTGATGGCTCCGTTGTACTGAAGCGGATCAGAAGTCGATTTCGATCTGACAGCACCAACCTGTCTTCCTCTCCCTGTGAGATCCAACACAATGTACAATATTACCACCTTTTTGGAAACCAATTTTCTATGAATGACGGAGAACGATCAACCCGCAGTCCACACAAAATGAAACAAAAAGATATCTTGAAGCAAATAAACCCATGCAACACGAGGCATTGCAAATTATTCCTTTAACATTTTCTAATTACAGTCATTGTCGCCTGTCAGTATAAATAATTGAAACATTTTATAGCACGAATGTGTAAATGATACATGATATTTAATTTCCCCGAATAATTTTACAAACAGACAGACGTCATCAAAAAGCAGCCTCTACATTTACAACCAATTCACTTTTGTATTGAGTGTCCTGTCCTGTGGTGTCCAGTAGTTAATTCTCCACAATGGAGTCTCTCTCTCGAATTTAATTTACAAAGCACTGATAGCACACAGTACATTTTATTGAATAGTGTATTTATTTCGTTTGATTTACCTTGTAGAAGCGTGTGTCTCCACAGAACTTTTTGAGGACCGTCTGCTCTTCCAATGAGTGCTCATATCCGTCATAGATTCGTAATTGGGCTTTTTGACAATTAGCTTCAAAAGGGAATACACAAAGCCACATTTTATTATATTAGCCTCTCTCTCTCTCTCTCTGGAGACAGACAACTGCTCTTGTCTGGAACTTAATGCAATATACCTGCCGATTGACTAGACTACAGTCAAGCCAGCAGCATCAAGTTGAAAGTAAGTGTACACAATACATTTCCGAACTAGTTCATTTAAAATAATAATAAGAACATAACAGTTGCTGCTGCAACCTTTAACTTTAGACATTCAAACGATAATATTTATGAGTAGCAGAACAGAGTCCTATCTCAAATGAAAGCAGAGAGTTTGTATTTCATCTCTGCCTTTCTCGGAATGACAACGGGCAGAAGTCGCCCCAACATCCAAACTACAGACAACATTTGTATTTATAGGAAAGTCAGTGAAAGCGATGAGGGCGAGTGAGACAGAACTTTCCCCCACTCCAGACTGGAACAAGGTGGTGTTTGTACTGTGAAGTCAGTGAACGATGCAAAGGCGCAAAGAGACAGCTAAAAGAGAAAAGCTGATTGAGTGTGACATGCAGACTCACTGTGTCAAACTCTCTTGGCTACCTTGTCATCTTTCCCGACGATCTGTCGCTCCACATCTTTATCAACACAAACATTCATCTCTCTCTTTCATTCCTGAAATATATATCCTCTGTATAGGTATGTATATACACGTGTGTATGCCTGTACTTAATACTCCCTTCAGCACGCGGATAGTCCACAAACACCACTTTAACACTTCTCATAATAAATACGATATCCACGCTGCGTGGACTACTACAATATTATTACTCCTTTTTAGTTTGTATCACGGAAATATCTGAACAATCAGTGACAACCTACATTCCAGTAGACAATTCTATTGCATCACATTACAGCGTTTTAGCATCGTGTTTTATGTGCTTACGATTGTAGTTGGAATGTGAGTAGAGGAACAGTGAGGGGGAATACTCAATCCTACTAAACGCAAATAAATTAATACATCAACAGTACACATGAATATACGGTGCTGTGGATAGAGTTGCCTTTTTGACCAAATTTGCTAGCTGATTACGAGTACATACGAGTAGCAGAAAATTTTACTTTATCTTTGCCATTTACTGTCCTTTGTAGTTACATTACTGCAACCAACAGCATATCCAACGTGACAAACGTAGGTATTGCTGAATGTATATCAGAAGCACAATAAGTATTATAGTTTAATATGGCACTGAAAGAACTCATTGATGAGATCGTCGTATTCGTGATCGCCCTATTGTTAATTACTTATCTGTGTGAATATGACATTAATGCTAGAATTATTAGATAATAATAATTACAATGTGGTGCTCAAATATCTAATGGATGGATCTTACTTACAGGTACTTCCTTGGAATTCAAGTCTTTGGATGCGAACGTAAATAGCATGACCGTACTGCACACGGATGAGCTATGGTCAAATGAGAGAATCGACATTAATTATGTATTTCATGTTACATGATGTCGTAGTGTCAAAGTTTGAAATGTATAAAACATGGCGAGGGAAACTAGAAACTATAATAATTTATTTACACACCCACAAACAGTCGAGTCCGGCCGCGTAGCCCTTAGGAAAACCTTAAATATGATGTATTAACATAAAAATGCATTTTATGAAATATAACATTGTGCTTACTAATTAAATTAATATATACATACATATGTATATACATTGTGTCATCAAGATAAATGAAAGAGTATCGCATTATGGTTAACGTTCCACCTAATATAATTTATTTATCTTAATTGTCTACTTATATTTGCATACCAGGAGACGTTATCGTTCCACCGATTCCATTCAGAATTTCGCCGCAAGGGGATGTGGCATTCAGCTTTGGAAGTTGCACGTACGCTGAAAACAGAAGATGAGTGAGCTATGAAACTTTCACTTGAACGTTACTAAAAGCAACACAGGTAAAGTATTAGCCATCTACAACAAAGACTACAAACAATCGTTCACAGAAGATCAACTACAGATTATATATATTTAAATACTTTAATATAGTACTTTCACAAGCCTAGTGATCCGTGGCCTATAAGATAAATTCCAAGTGCACATATACTACTAGATGTAAAACACGATGGAAAATTAGGCTGCAAATACAACACAACGTTTACAGGACTTTTTACAATAAATCTCGCACAGTTTAGAAGTGCACTAATGTGTAAAATCTGTCTTCTTTGTGTATCCGCATCCGTGACCACTAAAAGTTCTATCTAACCGTATTATGTCCTAAATCCTCTCCGCCGCTCTCTGGTACAGAATTCTTAATACTTTTCAGAAAACGTTCACTCAATATCCCACAGGAAGGCAACTGTACTGAATCCAGTATAGTAAATGGTATTTATACAAGAAAGCTCGGCACATGCATACGGTGCTACAGCTGTAAGTAGTACAGGATGCTAGGAAAATAAAGCAGCAGTAAGTAGAATTCTACATTAGCATGAGAGAAGAAGGAAACGGGCGAGGAGAAAAAACGATGAATTGGCACAAAGGATGAGATGTGATGATGGATGATGCTGTGGAGGCCAATGTGTTCTCTTCAAATGATGACGGCAGATGAACTCCGGCTTTCTTTGTCTACACACACGAGTACAGAGCTAGAAGCTACTTTACTTTAGTTACACAATCAAAATGCACTTTATATGAAATTATACGCTATTATGTTCCTATTAGCGCTTTTTACAAGCTATACCATGGATCCTACTATATAGTTAAATACTATACTCGTATGTCTATAGTATAGATGCAAGAGTAAAAAATTTGTAATATATATATACTACACTGTAATACAAGTGGAGTGTGTATTGGGAATTGTGTAGTTAGTACTATTTCTACGAGAGTTGTCTTTTGTTACTACTACAAGCACGGAGAAAGTGTAAGAGAAAGTTGTAGGGAGCGAGAAAGTTGAGCCAAGAGACCTTCGTCAATAAATTCGTACGAGGCTGAAAATCCGTCATGATGAACGGCGTGATTGGAACGGAAAACAAGTTCGGCAATTGGATTAAGAAAGAGAATGGGACCAGGGACTTGGCTCCCACAGTATCGGCCCCGAAAAGTCCGATGACCACTACCTAAAAATAAATGAAAATAAACTCATGTTTAAGTTGCACGTTTCTTCATATAATCTATACTGTGTGCAAATTCTTACTACTTACTGTCAATGGTGGCCACTTCCAAATTGTCCGACAAACATCTAGAATACACATAACACAACGTGGAACAATTTTACATGTAGAACATAGCAGTAGCATGGAATGCCTCGTCTGTAACCAATCATCTCTATTCCTAGTAGTATGTAGTAATAGATTGCGAGTGTAGCAATAGTGAAACACATAAAGGCTGCGTTGTGCGTAGCTAAAATGTCATATTTCTCTGCGACAACTTGCCTGTGTACCACCAGCCAAGGAATTTTTCTTACCAATAGCCCAATCGCTCTAAATAGGCAGTAATTGGAATTCCGTGAAAGAAAACATCCTTCTTGCCAGAGAGAATTCTCCGTCTACACACTGTCTCCTTATATAAATTCGCACATCTAGCTTTCTCTTTCAATCAACACAAGTGGTGCACAGTACACAGACTTCAGTCTATTGAAAGAAACAGTTTCTATTGGGAGCTTCTTCCTTGAAGCTCATATATCTGTATTTAAACAGTGTGTCGGCTTTCTCTTCTTCTAGCTTCTTGCTGCTTTTGTGCTTGTGCTCTGGTGAATAGACTACACTTTTATTGTAGGATTCTGTGTGGGTGAAAATACTAAGAGACCTAATCAAGTATTATACTTACCCAGCTTTGTATGGAGCTTCCAGGTCGAAGTGGTCGAAAGTTATTTTCACTCCTTCCCAGTTTTTACCCTAAAGAACAAAAAAGTGAGCTTTCGTGCATTTTGAAATTCTATTATCGGATAATTTTACGTGTTTACACACTACTTACAATTCTTTAATTTAAGTAATTAACTAATTTCTTACTAAAATTTATTAGATGATTTGACTGTGGTAAATTGTTATTATATATTTTCTAACCTCCAACCTATATTGACATTCGGCGTTCGGTGGGTAGGGTGAAGGCCATCCTGGAGAAGTGATCTTTCCTTGATTCGAGATAGTAGACAATGCAATGAATTGGCTACAATCTGCAAACATATTAAATTCCATAAGAAATTCACTTACACATTGTATTACATGTTTACACGACCAATGAGTGAAATATAAATAGAATATGTATTTACATAGTGGTATGTTAGTAGGTATAATTATAAGGCACCACCAGTTTGTTATATTGTAGTAGTGTGTATGTATGTGATAATATTTTTTCTGATTGAAAGATACATTTTTCTAGAAAATAAAAGTGATAGTTGAATGGGTAAATAAGACAGAGTGAGATACAGACTGGCGTTGGACTTACTGGCAGATGTAGAAGAGCTGACAACGAGGCAAGTGAGCAAAAGAAGGAAAAAGTGGCAATGGCCAACTGCAGTGAGACGCTGGAGCATTCTTCTTTTGTTCTTTTTTCTTCTTCTTCTTCTCCGTCTCCTTTACCTTCTAATAAAGGAGCACCCACTTACCTACCTCTTGTTAGTTGGTGCGCTGCATCTGTACGCGTAGTGGCAGCTCGTCTTTGTTTAATTTCCTTCTTGGATCAAAGAGATGCCACGGCCGCGCAATCACTGAATGCTTACTCATTCTTCACATCTGTAAAAGACCAAACAAGCACAAAATATCATAATGAACTCAACTTGCTCTCCTGTATCTGTGATTAGCACGCTTTCTCGTTGATTACGCAAAGAACTCCGTTGTTGCTACGATTGGAAATATAAATGTACGATCATTTGCTGAAAACTAATATGTAATCGTTGGGAAATCCTAGAAGGAGCTCAAGGGATAATAATAATGAGTCAATGCGAGTGTTTTGTTTGCTTAAGTGTGGTGCACAATTTGCAGTTTTTGTTTATGCACAGGCATTATATTCCAATTTGAAAGATGGGGATTCAGTGATTCAGGTAATGATTGCAAAAAAGTATCCTATTAAAGCCTCTGGGACAAGCAATTA
>JABASC010001235.1:0-25615 GCA_019776185.1 Plutomurus gul | reverse complement strand
AGTTTAAAATTTTTATTAGAACCCAAACGACTCGTGGAACTGCACAAACTGTAAATTCAAAGGTAAAGGTTTGAGCGTTCGTACAAATGAAGATGCGCAAAGTGTATGATTCGATTATTATTTGAGACAGCTTCAATGAGAGAGAATGGGGACAGAGAGAGAGAGAGAGAGAGAGAAGACAGAGATGTAGAGCATTTTCATAACAAAACATTCCAGAGCAGCACATCGATTCCATCTTCCTGTTTTAATGTTTAAATATATTTATTAAAGAGAAATGTAAATAGCTGTCAGTTAGAAATTTGTGTAATTTACGTGCAAACATTTTCATTTATTTTGCTCATGGAATGGAATGGATTTAATTTTCAACGCTGTATAGAAGTGTGTATATGTAAATTGCGGAAGTCACACTTCAAAAGTTTGCTTAGAGTGCAGCATGCAGGTGAAGCCCGACTCTGATTTCAATGGAGACAGCTACAAAGGGAAAGGCGTATAGTAAGAGCGCTAACAAGAAATCAGAGACAGAGACAGAGAGAGAAAGCGAGAGAACTTGCCTTTGACTCGATGATGTCCTGTGGTTTGGGAATGTCTGAGTCTTCGCTCGAGTAGACTAAGTTGCGAATGGCGCCCCGAAATCGCGGTTCAAAAACAACACTTGGCAGAGAAAGTTGCGGTAGCTGATTATTATACCACGGGGGGAGTCCTCCAACGTACAACGGCGTATTACTAGTCATGTTTCCAAAGAGAAAGTCCCTGCCTTTGGAAACTTTCGATTGTGTCACGAATCCATCCACCGTTAAGCTGGTCTCGGGTCCGTTTCTGCGGATTTCTGCCCGGTGCCACAGACCGTCGTTCAGGTGACGACCCACGGACATCATTTGAGTGCCTTCGCCCAAATTGTAGCGAAGCCGCAACGCTCCCTCAACAAGTTTCAGTTCGAGAAAGTCGTCGTTGCCCCCATCGTCTGTGTACAGCAGGACGCCGTCGGGTTGCCCCGTGTGGAATTCCAGCAGCAAAGTTGCATTCAGTCCACAATTCCATTTGCGAAACTTTGCGTACGAAGTGTCCGAGCCTTCGAGCACAAAGGCAGACGTGAGCGTGGCACTGAGGAAAGCTACGCTGAAAATCACCAGGACCAAGTGAACATTGGAAAGGAACCGACTCACATTACATTTCACTCGCTCACTGCGCCCCATTAATGTGCAATGAGATGAAGAGCAGGGCAAGGCTGATAACGTTGTTTTCCTGGCTGTCGACATTCTAATAACAGTCATTTATTTCGCTACACGCGTAAAATAAACTTGTTCTCATGTGTACCAGTGACAGCCAGCGAACATTATCCTCCGCGCTCCTTTCACCATTTATTTATTCGGCAAATAAATATTTCATTGTTTCCCATTTTTCGCTGCACCAACTAATTCACCACCACTGAGTAATACGTCCACAGTTTGTTCAATTGCTTTTCTTCTTTAGTGGCCAGATGACAACGCTGATCTTTGCTCGCCTTTAATAAACAACATATTTCCGCATCAACTTTGTCACCACTTTTTAAAGAAACGATCTCGTGCCAATGTTCCCACATCCAAAATCTTGCTTGCTTTCTGGTCAGCTCTGCGACACCTGATTAACAAAAAAACACAAAATATTATGGTCTGCCAAAAAAAAATTTGCAAAACATACACGAACCCATTTATTTAAATTATTTCATGGGGCGATGTAAATGCAATGTAAAACATGAACGGAACGGATTATTGAAAACGAATATTCTAAAGTAGGGACACGAAGTATTGGGAATTCAAATGAATATTTGATTCATACGGGAAAATGTTGTTGCAGGTTTCCTTTATGTTTAAAAGAGTATAGCAATTCGAGACGTTTCAGCAAACACCATACTGAAAAAAGTGCATACACGTGTAAGACATTGTAAGTACATGCATACACATAAGATATAGTCTTATATGGTCAATGACTGGCATTCTTATCATGAGCATGACATCTGAACCTTTTTAAAAGGATTCAGTCTCTGGTAGGCCAACAGGGCTCAATGTACAAAGTAATATCCACGGGAGTCGTGAACCAAAGTTCTTTCATTTTAGTCCACTCAAATTGAGCGTGTAAAATATCTAGTGAGTCATACCCTGAGAGTATTTGCAATTGACGACTGGTGCTCATCCTTCATTCGTCTTAAAATTGTGCTATGTATATGCATGCTTAGTTTACCTCACGCAATTCATATCGCGTGATTTTTCACAGGCCTAAATCACCTTCACCAACTTTACTCACAGTTGTATTTAGATTATTTTTACTCTTTTCTGCGCAGTTTATTTATTAGCAGGAAAAAGGTGTTCAGAAACCTGTATAGGATTCTTGCATGAACCTAAATATAGATTCCGTTGACGGCCTACGTCCATCAACTGGTTCACGGCCGACTGGACTGTTCAGTATCGAGTGGATTGTCGACTTACGGAGCGGACTACGTAGACAAAAAGTTAAAATGCTTCAAGCCTCCGCTGGGATTCCGAATAGTCTGCGTAGACTTATTCGAGGATCGCTTCTGCAATTGAATTTATCGCTGGATCCTATCCACAACAAGTTCCCGTCGTTAATCCGATGACAAAACGAAACACGGACCTCGAGAAAATATTCTACCTTTAAGAATTTCAATGATTCAATTTTTTAAATAAAATTTAAAAGAATTGTCATATTAGATAAATCATGAAGCATAAATTACAAACGTGAAACTATGTGAAATTGATTTCTTTATGAATATTCAAGTTTTCGGAAGTTAAAGTTTAACAATTTAAAAAGTCAAGAAAACTACAATTACCCGTACCATAATTGGAAATACAATTATGTGACAGTGTTTCCTATGTACGTTGTAGATGTGCGATGTGCAACCAAATAGAAAGGTGGAATATCATATAAAATACATACATCTGTACCTCTGACAGCATAAGCGTATATGTAGATAATGTATACAATTCACAAGTTTCGTGTGGTCCAATTACTTAAAACGTTTCTCCTTTCTTATGTTTTTCTAATGGTCGATTTGCCTATCTTTATTTAATATGGACTTTTGTATTCCAAAACTGATTTCTATAATGGCATTTGTTTTTCTTTCTACACACTGAGAAATGTACTGCTGCTGTGGAAATACTTTTGGCCATGCACAACGGCTATCTTTTGCAGATGTTGTACAGCACGGCATTGAGACAACAATATTATTGGCATTGGATAGGGAATGGAAATCTACATATACAAGCTATTATTGCTTGTTGTAGCTTGTAGTCCCCATTTTAGTGGTTTTGAACTTGATCTAGGAAAAGTGTTGACAATGAGCACACTGAATACAACATGGAACCTAATATCAAAGAGAGAGAAAGATTTCTGTGTGCACTCGCACTCAGCCTTCTTCAACTGAACGACCCACTCGTGGTCATTGTGCTTATCCTAGCATCAACTAACCATTGACTCATTTTTGCGGTCTGGATATTACGAACAAGGCAATCGCCGAATCAGTCTGATAAAATCGTACAGTTCCCCTTATTTTAGCGCCAACCCAAAACAATTCGTTTAGGAGCAGGGTCATTCTCCGTTCTTCAAGGATCTCATTCATTCACTAAACGACTTTATGCAGTCAGCAGCACCTAGGTCAAATTTATTCATGATCCAGAATAATTAGTGCAAAAACTACCAAATTCCCCACAAGACACGCAAAATGTACGTTGCAAAAACAATTGTCCACCCACAAGTCATTTTTTATTGCATGAACGAGTCTTGGGCGGACCCCTACGCCCAAGTAGAGGGCGTGTGAGGGTATCTACATACCCTCACAATGTAAATAACAGTTAATGTGAATCCCAAAGAAAAAAGAAAATTCATAGTTTTCCAAAATGAAAACTATGTACACAGGTGACCTTGCCCTTGTCACTTGCTGACAGTGAAGGTCAACATTTGAATAGGACACGCGTGTATGTGTGTAACATCGTAGTACTAGTTGGCTTCAAGAAGAAGAAGAAGAAGACGATGCAATTGTTTTATGTTGTGTTACGTTAATGCGTGACCTAGAGCCAAAGGAAGGAAAGTGGGCTTAAAATGAAAAGTCGCATTGGAATTTAAACGGTGCTTTGGTGTTGAAGCAGCGATTCTTTTTTTGGACTGTGTATCCGTCTACAGGGCTACGTCCCGTGTAAAGTGTGCCCGCTACCATAGCATACTGAACCACCACCAGGCCACACTAACTACTAACTACTACTTTAAGAAAACGGAGTACACGTACAGAAATTAGTGAACATTGACTCAGTCTCGGTAATGGGATTTTATTGTGTGGAGCATATCTGGGAGTTCTGGTTGGCAGCCTCAGAGCCAAAACAGAAGAAGAATACGAGTGGAAAGTACATCAGCTCTCGCCAACTCTCTCGCCCAACAACAAAACAAAGTTTTCACATTGATAATTTAATGAAACGTCAAACAAAGAAACGGGATTGTTTGCACTCTAGACTTTGGGAGTCAATTGTTTTCGTTGGGAAGAGGCTGGCGACGACCCCTAAACGGGTCCTACTACTACTACAATAACAATAATGATAAAGTCAAAGAGCGCTCAAAGTTTACTAGCACAGCGATACAATGCAATCGTGTTCGGAATGTAGTGAATCCGTGTAAATCGATTATGAGGGCCACATAAAGTTTCGATATACTCACCACCACTGCTAATCAAAATAGCAAAAGAGAAATTCGCAGGAGAAAGCCCACGGAATTAGTTCAATTTATCATTCTCCGCTGTTCCGATGATAAGTATGATGATTGTATGTCTCTCTCCCTCTCTCTGTCTGTCTGTTTGCGTGTCTCTCTGTACTCCTCTGTACGTATTTTTCTGTAAACTGAGTCTCTGACTTTCTTGCACACCGTTTGTTTGTATGTACATGTGTATCAGAGATGCGAGAGGCACGGCACAGCCGCTTTCAGACAAAATTTATTGATTTGTGCCTGGATTAAGATTTCAGGATTCATTTCAGCTAATTGAACATGAACACGTTCACTCACTCTTCTTCTTTCCCCAGCCTTGTCTCCACACACACACATGCACATACATACACACAACTATGAACTCTTTCTTTCTTTCTCTCTCTTTCTCTCTCCGTCTGACTTTCGCTGTCCACACTCACTGCACTTTTTCCTCGCCTCCTTTATTATCTTCACGTACACAGTTACAAACATGTATCCGGCCAACAGCAGCAGCATCCACCGTTTCGTCTTCTTCTTGAATCAATTCTCTCTGATGTAATGCAAAGCACCTCAACAGCAGCAGCAGCAGAAGCAGCAGCTATTTCCCCAAAAGTAAAAGTCGTTAGTCTTTTCTCGTCTTTCACTGCTTTCTCTCTTATCATTTCTTTCACTGTCTTTCTCTCTCACCACAATTTTCGAGTCGACTTACAACAAACACTCACAGTCACTGCTACTACGTTGCCAGATTTACTCACATTTTTCCGTTTGTCACCAGTATATTGGTCCTTATCTGTGGCCAGTCTCAAAGATCATGACATAGTAGCTGGTGGTGGTGGTGGTAGTGATGAATTGAGAAGCAGCACAACAACAACATCACTCGTGAGTGCACAACAACAACAGTAACTACGATAACATTTACAGGTCTGAATACGGTTCAACTTGTCTGTGAATACTGTTGGCTTGGGCAGACGGGACACTTGACTTGGGAAATTTCACTGGGATTTATTTGTGAAGAACGTGAGAAAGTAACACGTGGGTGGGTGGGAAGTTGGATGAGAAAGAGAGGAGACAAAGTCGTCTTGCACTCTGTGTGTGTGTGGCACACTGTAGCTGAATATGTTTGTGTGCACAGCAGTCAGAGGAGCCGAGTGCTGGGAAGTGAACGGGAGAGCAGCAGTCGAATTGGACGCTGAAGATCAGCAGCAGCAGAGAGTAGTGAGAGCAGTGGAGACTCTCGATGGCGACAAAGCTGTATAGCAGCACCGGAGTGGACTGAAGTAGAAGAATCTGTAAAAAGCATCGCTATATATAGGAATGTGGAATAATAAGGGAGAGACAGACGGACCGTCTCGATCCAGTTATTGCTCGGTGGTGGTGTGGCGGTCACCGGACTCGCCCGACTCCCAACGAAATTCCAACGGCGAGCACCACTCGCTCCCGACCAACCAGAATATGCTCATGCAATTCCACCGTGTAGACTGAAATACTAGAAGAGCAGAGAGCGACACTTTCTGCACACACTGTATATAATAATATGCTATTGTGTGCAGGCAGACTCGCAAAAGCCGGTCTTTCTCCTTCGGGGAGAGCCCGTCTTCTTCTGCTTTCCGATTGTTTTCTAATAGAAGAGAAGGCTAGCGAGCAACTTTTGCTCGTGTGCTGTTGCTACTTTACTTTGACTACTAGACTGCCGTTGCTGGTGCTGCTGCTTCCTATGTAGTAGTATGCAGTGAAGTATATGGAGAATGTGAGGTGTGCGTGGACTGGAAGCGCTGGAAGAGTACATCGTACGAATAGTCAGAGCAAGAAAGCCAACAAAAGAACTTATGGAGCGCTGGGGGAGAGCGTACGAGAAAACCCACCGGATATTTGCGATCGATCGACGACCGTGGACTCTCCTACCGTCGTGCACTCAGCCCTCATGGCTAAAATCTCCTTGTTCACTCTGTTCTGTCATTCACTCCACTGTCTACTCACTGTAGCCAAGCAGCTACTCCGAGACTCCGAGAAAACACGTAAAGACTTGAACAGAAGTCCAGGGAGGAGATTTGCAGGGGGGTCGGCACCGAATTCTTCCCCCTCTCCCCCCACATGCAAACACAGTCCTCCGCTTCCCTCTCTCGACTCCCTCTCTCTCTCTCTGTACATGTGAGTATGTGTGTGAAGTGTGAATGCACAAGCTCTGCCAAAATATTACCTCCATATAAACAAGACACAGAGTCGAGTTGCCATTAAAATGTCTCGTACCCTTCAATTCTCTTAAAGTTAATTACGCGATTAAATTAAATAAACAAATTCCTCTGAACTTGATTGCAACAGGGAGCTAATTCTGTGCTCTGCCGTGCTCATGAAACGAATTAAACCATCAAGTGGCCATGTAATATTCCGTGGAAATCATCTGGGCCACTAAATTGAATTGCATGACTCTGACTTCACTAACGCTCGCTCTGTATGGTCTTTAGTTTAAGTGCAAACCAAACAGTTCTAGGCAAGTAGGCTTCTAGAACATATTATTTTCACACAATGCGTTTCATACACTTATACCTACATACGAAAATTATACTATAGAGAGAAAGTTCAAGGTCAGTAGACTGTTAAGGGGGCCATTTGGTCAATAACTTACACTATAAGTATTTGTTTTATTAAATGGGGCGTAGCGAACTGGAGAAATCGAAATTTTCCGACTAAGACCCCATTATATTTATTGTGTTGCCGCAACTGTGAGAACATCCGGAAAACTCAGACAGGATAAAATCATTCAGAGAAATTGTAAACGAAATTGAATTGACTACACTCCATAGAGCTATAGTAATCTACACTACACTCACATAACATAAAAGTCTCACGCATGTGAGAACGAATTCGAATATATGTATTCTATGCACACATTGATAAAAGAATAGCGTGGTAATGTAGATATTTGGGAAAAAATCTTCCATTCCACTTTCACTCTTTTACTTGTTTTTACTTTAATCATTAAATTAGTTTGATTAAAACTTACGAATCTTACGGATCACTTTTATTTGAAACGACAAACCATTCTTGGCTTAGTTGTAGACTGAGTAAGATACGAAGGAACTGACAACTTTGCCATTTGTTTCGGGAATGTTTTATGCCGGTTTGCACCTGTAACTGGTAACAGGAGATATTAAACAAAATTTATCAATTTTTTAATGTAAACAAACACGTCGTAAACAATACACAATACTAGTTTGTTTAGAAGATAGAAACTGTCAACCGTTTTAAAAAAAATCTTTTAAAATTAATTGAAGTATCTTTAAAATTACCAAACTTACGACGGTTTCTTTAAGACAATAGAGACTTGGTTCAATGATTCTTCGTAGGCACACGGACACTGCCAGTCCCAGACACGAAGGCAAAAACAACTGTCAAACAGTTATTTTCAACTGCCAAAAATACAGTTTGTTTTTACCTGCGTTTTACGTTGGTAGAATAGGAGAGGCAGTTAGATTTGCCTGCTTTTCAGTTTTTGCCATGTGCACACGGATTCGCTTGGCATTACACTTTTACACAATACATCATTAGATCGAGCAAAAAATTTCGGTGAGAACGTAGTTTCGGTAACCATCTATGACAAATACGTTCGGAGAAATTCAAAAATTTCAAAATCTCCATTCACTTTTGCAGCAAATGTGTTCGCCCCTTCAACTTCAACCAACTATCCCTTAAGATTTTAATTATGGTGTGGTGACACATTTAAAATATGAGCAAACATCTACAATGTAAACAAACGCATTTAAAATTGTATACAAACACATCTAAATTGTGAACAAACACATTTAAAATTTTGTATACAAACACGTATATAAAAGGGTATACCTACAACACAGCACCTCCATAGGTATAGAAGGGGGTATACCTGCAACACAACACCTCCAGGGGTATAGAAGGGGATATACCTACAACACAGCACCTCCATAGGTATATAAGGGGGTATACCTGCAACACAGCCCCTCCAGGGGTGTATAGGGGGTATACCCGCAACACAGCAACTCCATAGGTATATAAGGGGGTATACCTGCAACACAGCACCTCCAGGGGTATATAGGGGGTATACCCGCAACACAGCAAATTTAGTAGTGGTTAGTGGCTTAGTGGCGTGCAGCGCCGGCGGCTTACACCAGGGTAATGGGTTCGAATCCCACCAAGTCTCCGGTTGGAAATCAAGTCTCAACGTGTTTTTTTACATTTTGCACGTGTAAACAAACCCTTGCAAAATGTAAACATTCACTTGCACGTCTTCGTTTACATTTTGCAAGTGTAAACAAACCCCTGCAAAATGTAAACATTCACTTGCACGTCTTTGTTTACATTTTGCACGTGTAAACAAACCCCTGCAAAATGTAAACATTCACTTGCACGTCTTTGTTTACATTTTGCACGTGTAAACAAACCCCTGCAAAATGTAAACAATCACTTGCACGTCTTTGTTTACATTTTGCACGTGTAAACCACGTGAGAACCAACGACAAATGTATGGAGAAAACTGTGCTGAAAACGGCTGTGGTAGTCTTGGAGTATTTCAATCAAAGTGCAAATCGGTATTTTTTTTAAACTTTCAACCGACATTTCGGCTTAGGCGCTAGAAGTAGCTCCATAATTTGTTCAAAGGAGCTAAAATTGACTCAAAACGCCAATACTTGCCCAATTGGAGATAATTTCAGCGTGTTTGCTTACATTTTGCACGTGTTCGTTTACACCTGGAAAATGTAATAAAACCCGTGCAAATTGTTTGTTTACATTTTCCACATGTAAAGAAACCCATGCAATTTTTTTATGGATAACACACTTTGGATATTTCTAAACAAAAATGTAATACAAATATTATAATTAAAAAACTTCAACTCATGCACGATATTAGTACAATTTACCTGCACAAACAAAGGTGCTGCCTCCGAATTTACTATTTGATGTGCCAATACACTGCGAAATTAAAAGATATATTTTAGGAGGTGAAAAGGAAGATTGAAAACTGAGAGCAACACTTGGGTCTGTAATTGCATTTATTTTGCACACTTTCCCAAATTAAATCGATACTTGTTCTTACCTTTTTTAAATGTTCAATTAATTCGGACTCCATTTGCTTCATCAGGCCTGTGTTCTAATAAATACTCGCTCCTCTATATACTTTGAACTTTTTGGCATTACCGCACATTCACAGTTTGTACTATGCTGATGAACGTTTTGAAACAAAGGCCTGTTGGATTTGGGAAATATTGAAAATGGGGCATGGTGAAATTTTTCCATCATTCCAGCAATTCTTTTGTGCGGCGGCAACATAGGATAGGAACATTTCTGCGAACTTGTTCGTAATATTTTGTAATTTTCAGATATGTAGACTCAAGTTAAATAGTTCAGTAAATGAATGAGTAAATTTTCTTAAAAAATGACCACTAACTCGGATCTTAGCCTTGAGGTGACCAACCCTCTAATTTACGTACCTAACATAGAGCATAAGTTCACCAAAAGATTAAATGAGTTAGCCAAAAAGGTGGAAGACCAAAATGAAGTTGTCAACTTGGTGCTCACACAAATGGATATGCAAAATGACAAGTTGAAACACCAGGAAAAATTGATCGAAAATCTCATGGAGCAGGTATAATTTGAAGTATTGCTTTTTCATTTTAGTAATTGTTAGTGTTGCACGTTCATTTACACTCCGGTGTCTATTTGAAATTAATTTTCGAGCATTTGATGAAATGATTAAAACCGCCACTCGGTACTACAATTTATTTATTTATTGCATGTTAGGCCAAATGAAGCTGTTCTTTTAAATATGTTACTAATTCATGTCATTCTTATAATATTATTGGATCAATCGGATGGTGACGGAATGCAGATGAAAGCTTTACAGTCTGCTAGTCAAACGAAGGATGATATTTGGAAGTCACAGAGTGACAATGGTGGCATTAGTGGAAATTCAATCCATCCTTCAATGACGGTGTCGGAGATGGTGAAACAAACTGCTGAAGAAACGATGACTAAGTCTGGATTTGTTTATGATGCGTCATCAGGACTGTACCTGGATTATAGCACCGGATATTACTATGATTCGGTTGGCAGAATGATCTAATCTACATACATATTTATGTGTATCTATTTTTCTTGATGTGACATTATAAAAAATTGTGTTTTTCCGACGTAAAATAGGTCCGTGGTCTATACTATAATGGACATACAGGAACTTACTACACGTACGATGCTGAGAGTCAAGAGTACAAATTTCATTCTCAAACCACTGTACAAAAAAGTTCAAACAAAAATTCGAAAAGAACTCAGACCAAAATTCGAATGAAAACAGCATTAACTACATACAAGAAAAAGAAAACGAGCGACGAGTCTAAAAAGAAAAATGTGGTAGCAGATGCTGTTGTGAGTGAAAGTATCGTGTACAACAATGATGAAAGCACGTGTACGGCCAGCATTATTAAAGTTAAAAGTTTGAAGAATGATGTCGAAGAGGGAGAATTGAGTAGTAGTTCCGAAGAAAGCCAATCTTTATCACCTTCACTCTGCCAAGACCACTCTGATGATGACGAGGGCAATGAATGTTCTGACTGTAGTAGTAATAATGAAAAGGAAAAACCTTATCCACCCTGTGTACGAGCTATTGTGGTTGAGTCTGAAATCGAAACTCTTAAGAAAGGGCAATTGTTCATTGTCACATGTACTGGTGGGAGCATTGGCAGAGAGGGATCGCAGCATTCCATTTTGTTACCCGACCCTGAAGTCGAAAAGGTAATTTTCATCTTATTTTACAGTTTTAGCTTATTCTGCATTATATTTCAACAATCTGCTATTAAAAATGTATCTCTCTCGAGCTAAAATCATCATTCTAGGGCTCCCGCCTTGGCAGCGTTTAATATTGTACCAGGCGGGAAACCACCTTGATTTTTACAGCCATTTATTGTCTGTTTCATACAATGTCTAAACTGTCCATTTAATTAATGATTTTATTTTTTACATTTTCAGCATCACTGCGATATTGTCTTTAATGATAAAGACACCAAGTACATGATTAGTGGCCTTGCGAGTGAGAGTGTTACGATTTTAGATGGGAAACATCTTTCTCTACCAAACGAAAATGAACAATGTGAAATTCTACACGGAAGCAAATTGCAGGTTAGTCATTTGAAATTGCTTCGTATTTATATTATATTTGTTAGCATACCTCCATGAGGGATAATGCTGAGGGACCATCGACATGGTACATGGGAATATAGTGAAAGATAAATATATTTAGACCCTTAAAAATACATCATTTGCGTTTATTTTCCCACTGATTAAATATCAATTTCAGATTGGAAAGACGTTATTACTGTTTCACATCCACCCGGGGAGTTTTACATGTGGACATTGTGAGCCAGGGCTTTTGCTAGAAAAGCAGCAGACGACACTAGGTTTGTTTTGCTCAAAAATAACATATTTTGACACAACACAGATTTAATACTTCATCTCACAATTTATCAGATAATTTAATTTCTGTTCCGTTATTGAAGACAACTTTTTACCATTCACCAGGAATGGGCAGCATTTTCTAATGCGCAGATAAATATAAACATAAAACATGTGTCAAATGCTTGTGTTTAATGCAGGTTCACTTGTTACAAAAAAGGACAAGGAAAAACTTCGAAAAGCGGAGATTAAAAAAATACGAAAAAAGTATGGGATCGGCAATGTTACACCACATGCATTAACGGAACTGCCGGAGTTGTATCAAGATCGTGCGCATCAACGAAGACTGAAAGTTGGCTCTGAAAATCCATTTGAAAAGACCGAAGTAGCTTCCTTGGATCAGTACGTTTTCAGAAACCTTACAATATTTTATACTCAAATTAAATGGTTGTAATCAGTGATGCAAAGAAATCATTTGAATTTCGATTTGCAGAGCCTTGAACGAAAAAAACAAAGGTTTCAAGATGATGTCAAAAATGGGATGGAAAGAAGGAGCATCATTAGGTGCAAGTGGGGATAGTGGTATAAAAGAACCTGTACGTTCACTTTTCATAAAAAACCAATTTAAATTGCGCGTCCGCGTGCATTGTGTTGTTAACATTGGATTAATTTTCTTCTCTTTAGATTACAATGGAAATGCAGGTAGATCGAAGCGGCTTAGGCGCAACTCCACGCGATTCGCATAAAATTAGGACACCCTTAGTGAAGAGTAGGCGTACCAGTGGCTCGAAAGAAGAAATGCGGGTTAAAACTGTTAAGAGGTTCAATGAATGCGCAAATCAAATTGATGACCAAAAACCTAGTTAAATAATTATTTTGTCATTTCCAGTGCTTGATTAATTGATTTGTTTCTGAAATAGGTTAAGTTTATCACGGATGTAAACACAATGTTAAGTTTTTTGTATGCCCAATTGATTGAATTTCAGGTAATTTAAATAAAATCGTATTAAACATTAAAAGTTTTTGGGAGTACCATTGTTTTCTTTCTGTGCAAGGAGGCACGGGTGGGATTGATGAGAAAAGTTGGACAAGTATTGTTATTGTCTTTCTTTTCCTATGTTTTCTAAGTAAATTATGTTCTAGTTATAAGATTTTCGTTTTTATTACTTTAAAAAACGAATTCGAAAGTCAACAGAATGCATCGTGGCTTTTAACACACTTTTACCATCATATGTTATCAGTGATGCCTAAGTGACGGGACGAGACCTACAGTCTGTCTGTATGCATCTCTTCTGACTGACCTAAAAATACTACTACGGCTTTCGTATTATTTGGGTTCGAAAAAAATAATTGATAGGTCGTTAATGAAACAATTTGACAATTGTCTTTATTGTTCTGGAGGCACAAACATTCATGCTCGATAGCCTTAACTGTACAGTATACATTATTTCATAGTGGATAAGACAATAAGAGACAGCTTCTTCCGTTCCAAATTGGAACTTCCAACTCACCTTGGTCATCTCGAATTTAGCTTGTCGCACACAATTCTCTGTGGATACCGTAAAGAACTTCTTACGAGTTAATAATGTTCTCTGGCGAACTGGCGCACGTAATTAATACGTTTAGGTTAACTTTTTTGTGCAAATAATGTTAAATGAACGTATGGACAAGATGCTTCTAAAAGTGTGTACATATTCCGCAACTTGCAAACCACGTACTAATACACAATAAATATATACAAAATCCAGTCACAAACCGTATTAATGTTCTACATAATAATCTGTGCAACGTTTGATATCATGTATTTTTTTAATGGGTATTGACTGTTCGAAAAATTCATTTCTCACTCACAAATTCTTGCTTTCTCATTCGTTAATACCTTACAATCAGTACATTGTGATATTTATAGTGGAAGATCAATATTCCAAAACATCTATTGTCTACCAAAGCTATAATAATATTAACAGTTAATCAACAAATAAAGATAATGTGGTACGACTTCAATAACGTTGAAGGTGGCTTCAAATTTAATTGTAGGATTTTAAAAGGACTTAAATAAAAGTACTAGTATTTACTGCACACGCTTGACATTTATAATACATTTTACCCCGCAGACAAACAGCATGTGTTGTTGTGGAATTCGACTGCTACAGCGTATCGGTTGACTTAACTAATAGATTTAATTTAAGAGTAACATAGTTAAACACTGGTCACATAAGAATAGAATGTTGCAAAGAACGAAGCTAGCAGGTTTACTGACAGATATTTCAAGCAACAAATATAATGATACTTTTCGACGTAAATGCATTATTGAATTATTAAAAGGAAATACTGTGGTAAGATCTTTCGATCATCCATTATTTGATTATTCTTAAATCGATCACAAAATTGTCTCGCCCCTCATCCAACCTTCCCACCAATGTCAACACAAATGTCTCACAATATAACAAAGTACTGGACATTTAAAAAAAAACTATTTTTACACAACGATGTGACTACTTAAAATTAACAAAATGCTACAATGATAATAGGTACTAGTGAAATATTCAAAATACATTCTTAAGGATCGAAACTGTTTTTGTTAACGTCTCTTATAATTGCTAAGACATTTGATCGAAAAACTCCATGGTGTCTCGGTCCTCCGCATCGTCGTCATCGTCATCCTAAACCAAATGTTAAAGTCAATAAAAAATTCAACACCAATGTTTAAGTGCGTGCAGTTTTACTTACAAAGCCAAAACAGTTTTTGACGTCGTGTTCGGTCACAAGTTCTTGCTTGATAACTGGTTTGTGTTTCACGTCTTCCAACGCATCGCCAAAATCTGTAACAAAAGAAATTGTTAGCAAACATGTCGCATTCCTGTGGACTGCAGAGTCATGTGCCACATAAATATTAAGATACCATCATTCGTCGAGTCATTTAGTTCACCTAACAAACTTGGGTCGTGCAAATTGGACATGTCTGCGTCCCCATGCAGAACAGCTTCACTGGAAAGTTCCGAGTCATCTCCTACCACTGCTACCGTTTGCTCGGAACCGTCTCCATCCTAAAATAATTGTTCATCATTTTAAGGTTGAATACATTCACCCAAATTCAAAGTATATTCCAAGATCACGATCAATTAGTAAAAGTAATCGATTTAAATATAGGAAGGCTTTTAAATGAAATGTATTTTTAACCTGGAGCTGAATGACTTCCAATACTACATATTGCTGACCATCTTCCCCTTCAACAGCCAAAACCTGAGTTTCTTCGTCGTCTTCTTCATCGTCCAATACTTCAACTTGCTGTCCATCAATGATCTGTAACATTTTAGTATTATTAAAGGAAAATCCCTACTGCATTGTTCAGTGAGACTCGTTCACAAAATTATTTTGGATAATCAAAACCCCTATTACTTAAGAGCATTGTCCAACGGCTACAGTTGAATGATATCCGATACGCCAATGAGTTTACAGTTTGTCAGATATCATTCATTCAACAACAACGACGACCAAGCATTTAAAGATCGGATAAAAGTGAAAGTGACTCTAAGGGTAACTCCGTACCTGAATTCTTTTCTGGCGACCTATTTTGAGAGCAAGAGCTCGTTCATGAGCTGAAGACTCGGGATCGTGAATAGCCATATGACGAATCAGATTTCCTTTATGGCGGAAGGATCGGCCGCATTCAGAACATTCATGCTGCTTGTCTCGAGGCTGAGGAGGAACGTAATTTGGATTGTGATACAGATTTTGATGGCGTCGGAGTAATTGTTTTTGCCGAAAAGCCTGCAATAAATTATATATATATATAAGATTAGTAAATTAAATTAATATTAATTATATAGATGAATGTTAAGACATGTAGAACTTCTGAGTCTTGGGGATGACATTTTTTCAAAACTGTTTATTCTCTACTTGTCAATATATTTCATCATCCACAGATGTCATCTTCAGGACATTTAAAAACCGCAGAATAATTCGAAAGTTACTGTCAACGTAATATATGTACGCCACATATATTTAGTTATATTTATATTATATAGTAATATTAATTGGTTTTAGTATTTAATTAACACAAAACGTGGTAGGTCATAGACATCTATCTAATATTGGTAGGTAGATAATTTAAAGGAGCATTTTTGAGTATGACTCACCTGGTCACAAAGTTCGCACTGATAAGGCTTTTGATCGGTGTGAACTAACATATGAGACTCTAAATGTCGCTGAGATGAAGAAGCATATGGGCACAAATCGCATTTAAAGCATTTTTCTCCGTCATGAGTTTTGCAGTGAAGCTGTAAAAAAAACATTTCATTTGAGAATAAAAGTACGAGCCGATGTAAATGAAATTCAAGGATGTGTTTATATATTTTTTAAACTAGTGGAATATAAACGTTTTCTGAAGTTTACCTTAAAAGTATATCGATCTGGAAAGGCTTTGCCACATCTTTTACATTTCAACGGTCGTTCAGACGTGTGAAGTTTTTGGACATGAATTCGAAGATCTGTTTTACGTCCACAAGTAGCAGGACACAGCTCACATTTGAATACGGGCTTGTTACCTGTGTGGAATAATAACTCTTTAATCTAAACAGCATTTTCAGACTTTCGGCCGCAACTCCATGTAAATACGTAATTAATAATATTAAGTGCCAATAATAAGCATTTGTGTCTTTTTTTAAACTGATACTCATTCGCAAATAATGTTGGAACAAGCCCTCCGAAAAGATTGATGAATCAATATGTGCATAGTCTCTGCCCTTTTATGAAATAAAATTGTCCTTAAAAGGTCTTTCTATGCTACTGCGTAAAGCCATGCAAAAATTGGTGTATAACAAGTTAACTGTGCTAATTATCATACCGGTATGAATAAGTCGGTGGGCTTTCAAACTGTTCGACTGAGTAAATCTTGCTTGACAAATATCGCATTCGTAAGGTTTTTCGCCAGTGTGAATTCTTAAGTGCCTTTTTAACTTGAATGTATCTGGACTGGCGTACGTACAATGAGGACACTAAAAATAGAAGTGCATATTATAGCCTTACTAATTACAAAATAAAAACGTTGTTTACGAAGTACAAACATATAATAGGATTCAAAATTTCAAAATCTAATCTGAAACCTGATATGGCCGCTCTCCTGTGTGACATCGCATATGACGCTTTAGTTTGCTCAGTTCGACACTGGAGTAGTCACATTCAGTACAGTGATGGGGCTTCTCATGAGTGTGACGATAGCGCACATGACGAACCAGTTCACCTGATACGAAAAATTAATTATATTTGGACTTTTCAGTCAGGGGTTTATGTTTTTCGAGGTTCGAAATATTTATATCCCTATTGCTTAATGGAAAACCAACCATCTTTAATATTCAATTTAATATTAAAATTTATAAAATTGTGATTACCCGAGGTGGTGAAGGCTGACTCACAATACTTGCACTTATGAGGTTTTGTTCCAGTGTGAGTGTTCACATGATTTTGGAGAGACGCCAGCGTTTTGAACCCTCGCTCACACACGCTGCACTTATGAGGTCTTTCCTCCGAATGTGATTTCATGTGGCGAGAAAGGAGATAACTATTTTTGAACATAAGAAACATTTATATAATAATGGACCAAAAGTATTATCACTGCAAAGCTGTCATCAGCAGCTTAAAAATAAATTACAGTTAAATATAAATTGTCTGCAATATTTTCTCATCGGGAAAAATTTTATGGGCACTTATTCTCTTATCTGCGTTTCCTTCTAGTCGCCCAGTAGCTCTCTTTACTTTAACTATTAAAGATTTCTCAACATTTAAGTATCGCATTACCGTTTAGGACTTGTGTAATTGCAATAATTACACATATGAGCTTGAGTTGCAGTCTGTGATTTCTTTGGTGCGACAATAGCTTTCTTATTTGTCTTAACATCTTCAAGTTCTTCTTCATTATCCGTCTGAATAAAAAATTTATTATGAAAAATAACATTAGATATTTCAATATTATATGATTATCTTGTTATGTATAATGAATAGAATGCTTACCACCGGGTTGTCGCCTTCGGCTTCGTCAAAATCATACACTTTGAGATCATCATCTTTCTCATCTTTATCGTCTGGTTGCTGCACAATCAATACATAACTGACTTCTCCGGTATCACCTTCCGAGGGAACAATTGTGACTGTTTCGTAAGTTTCTTTATTAGACTGTTGGTTTTCATCGTCTTCAATCCCTAAAACTTCCGTGCCTCCTTCTTCAGTTTGTCGTGTGTGCACCGTTATGCCTCCCTCGTTTTCGTCATCACCTAAAAAGAGAAACGAAAGAACACATTAAAATGATGGGGAAACGGATGAAAGAAAACAAACATCATTGAATTGTTGATTGTAAAAGCAGCAAACGCGTTTAACCTTCATTGTCACCGGATCCGTAGAGAAATTGATCATGATCTTCAGAATCCGCCTCTACGTAATAGGTCGTATCTTCTTTTAAGCCTGACATTAAAAATTAAAGTTAAATCGATACTTATAAACATACATAATTTAAAATGCAATAATTCAATACCTTGTGAGGATCCGCCATCAACTTCCATATCTTCTAAATAAGTCACTTGCATTTCTTCTTGAACTTCCATGTTCTCTTATTGCACTCGGAATTATCTGTGTGACAGAAATTAATTGAATTATTATGTGAACACGAATAACATCCAACATCCAATAAAATATTACTTTAGTCATTAGTTGCAGATTGCATTCGTTAACTTTTTGAACTAATCGAAATCATTTTAGACATTAGAAGATATACATTGATCATGCCAGTGAATTAATAAACGCAAAGAATTGACAATGGATGAAAATGCCTAGGTCATGGTCATCCGACTGACCGGCTAAAAGAATAAGTGTAGCCGTAACCGTCTTACTTGTAAAAGACCGACAACGGAATTTATCGTTTTCCCCAAGTGGGTAAGCGCACAGACACGAAATAGTGAACTCATCATAATAATTGGTGGTAAATAATAAAATCGTATTCAATTTTTTAGAAGACAAATTCGACGAATCAATAAGCATATCTGTGAATTATTTAGAATAATTATTGTGAAACGGTCATGTTTACTAATGAATAAAAGGGGAACGACATCCACGAGCATTTTGATAAGCGACCGATTCTTGGATTTCGTAAGAAACAAACAGGGGGCAGATGCCTAAAATGAAAATAAAAGCGACTACCTGTCTTTGCTCGTTCCATTCGTAAAGCAAAGGGAAGAATATAAAAGTGCAAGAATATATATATTTTAGCATTGGACAGAAACAGCGGCGCTTGGTCTAATCTACCCAAACTACAAGTCTACTCCTGGGAAGAAATCAAGACGTAGATGGTGGTAGACATAGTTAGACACAATTCTCTAATAGATCTAAAATATCAGCCAGCGCCACTTACCAGTTTACGACAACAATGACAATGCAGCGACCCGTCCGCCCCAGCGGAATATTCCAGCAGAAACACACAAACTGCACTGATTACAAAGATCGGTTTCTTTTCGAAACTTTTCCAAAATTTAAATAGGAATTTTCGACACCGAGTTCAACCCAAGCTATTCAGTTCCACAACTCGGAATTAATAATGGCGAGCAGCTTCATATGGAATAACATGGCAAAGCATAGAAAATTCATTCGCGTCCTCTCTTTTACATGTAAACATATCCTTGCAGAATTTCCTGTTCTCTACTCAATATCCAACAGTTGCCCTCTCCACCTTCACATTTCACAACACAGGCGAAACCCATTTTACAGACAAAAGAGTACCATACTCTAAGTGGCAGCCAACGTGCCACTTCGGCTTTCAATATTTCTTCAACATGTAGAATCAATGCTGCAACGTTAGTTTTGCGTACTCGCAATGATTTTCTGCTAAGAGATTGGCTTGAAGAAAGGAGCAAGCGACTCCTACTGAGGGACTACACTCGGGAGGTAGACAACACTACACAAAGGGGCCTACACCTACCTGCCGCATAACTGCTCAAGATTTTATACAGGATCGTGTCAATTAACACAATAGTAATAGTATATGAATTCTTAACGTACACGCTAGTGGCGCGTTCAACATAGCATAATTTAATAGGTCTCGTCTCAGCTTGTTCTTGCTTGTTCGTGTTGCCGCATTAAGCGCAGGTAGGCAAAAACATTATATATAAAGGTTACCCGAAGGTTATCTTTTTACTGTTATATAATTTGAACCATGCGCCAGCAGCAATTTCCGTTTCACGCACTTTAAAGAAGTAAATAATAAGTTTAATTCGGAGTTTGAAAATATTTACGAAATCAAAAAGGTTAGTTTCACTTTTTAAATCAAATTTGCAATTTCTTTACAACTTTAATTTATCTCTACAGCGAAAACCTTGAAAGAGGAAGCAGGAGGACCGTCAAAATGTTTGGTGGTTCAACAACAACATTTGGAGGAGTAGGACAAACTTCGGCTTTCGGTTCGGCCCAGCAAAATACGATGAATCAACCTTTGACCATGAATACATCTTTAAATCCGGGAATGAACCAAATTGTAGGAAGCACCACAAATATTATGAAAGATTTTGAAGTGAGCTCTCCACCTGATGACTCAATTTCTTGTATGGCCTTTAGTCCAACAACAATTCCTCAAATATACCTAATTGCAGGCAGCTGGGATAACAATGTAGGCTAAATGAAATTAATGTTATGATATTTGCTGGTTTGGTTGCTCTTGAATAGATGAATAAATCAAATAGTTAATTTTTTAGGTGCGGTGTTGGGAAGTAGAACGATCATCAGGAAAATCGGCTCCCAAGTCAATGCAATCGATGTCAGGTCCTATCCTAGATGTTTGTTGGAGTGATGTAAGTAAATAAAAATACAAATAAATGGTGTAAATAACAAATAAATAAAACAATTAACATCACACCTGAACCGAAAAGTGAAGGTATTCCAATATTCCATTCGAAAATCGAAGCGAATATCGAATCTAGTTTTCAGAGTATAAGAGTTAAAAGTCTAAAGTAAAACCTCTGATTTTATTTTATTGTAAACACAATTGACAATTTATTGGTATATATATTTACCAGCAAAACTCATCGGTCATTTTCTCCTAATGGATTGGTGGATGAGAGAGAGAGGTAGTACTTACATTCAATAAAATAAAAATATTCGAGTTTATGCACATGACGGCTTTAGTCGTTTTCTGTATAATGAAATTTGAACTTCTAAGTCTGTGCTAAATAAAATCACCTCATTTGCCAGAGATGTAGGGCTTTTTTTTCTTCTCTAACTTCTCAGGATGAGGGTGAAACAATCTTACTCAAGACTTAATTGTATGAATATGTTGTCAAAAAAGGGAAAGGATGTTGCATTGAATAAAATTTTGGTACCATATATCTATTTTGTTCATAGGATGGAACCAAAGTGTTTATGGCATCATGTGACCGAACAGTTAAAATGTGGGATCTTGGTTCTAATCAGTCTGTTCAAGTTGCTCAACACGAAGGTCCAGTCAGAAGTTGTCATTGGATAAAGGCACCGAATTATCAATGCGTAATGACAAGCTCGTGGGATAAAACCCTTAAGGTTCTTATTACATAAATTTGAATATAATGCCACGAAACCTATATGCTAAAGATTTAATTTTAATTACCTCGAATGGTTACAATTTCAGTTTTGGGATATTCGATCTCCTAGTCCTATACTTGCTCTCAATGTTCCAGAAAGATGTTACTGTGTTGATGTTGTAAGTTTTTTGGCAAACATATTTGGAAGTTAGCTACTAAATATTTCTGTGTCTAATAAGTGTATCACTTTATTAATTTACCTTGAAATTATACGCAAACAAAATTCGTGAGGTCGTATGAACGTCGACGTATAGGACTTTTACCTTTTTTATGTCAACATTATTATTAGGAAACGGGGCATCCTTTCGTCAGTTTCAAAATGTTGTTTCATGTCACCTTTTATTGCGTAAACCACCTTATGGCTAACTCCCTTTTAAAATAATTAGTTGCACGCCAAATCCTTTGTGGATGATGGAGCCATTTCTTAGCTGTGAAACACGTTAAATAATTGTTGTTTGGAATTGTCAGTGAATTATGGCCGCATTTCATTATTCAATATTTTAGTATATATTTAACGATTGGCATCATTCGTTAAAATAGAATTAATGTGAGTTGGTATTCCTACCCTACCAAAGTTTGTTATTGTTGTGTGCGAAAATTCGTCTGCTCATAAATCTAATAAGTTCCCTTCTCTCGAATCACCATGATTTGGTCTAACACTGCATCATAAACAATTCTAATTAGGATTTTCCGATGGCGGTCGTTGGAACGGCTGGAAGAGGACTTATAATTTATAAACTTGATAACACACCATCTGAGTACAAACGCATAGAATCACCCCTGAAATATCAACACAGATGCATCGCAATATTCAAGGACAAGCAGAATCAGCCTACAGGTAACAATTGTAATTGCAACTTCCTTTTCTTTAATACACATCTTATCACATTTATTCTGTTGCGTTTACTTCAAATTTGTTACGCATTATTAGTAGGTTAGTTAACATGTCAGCTATTTGTTATTTATGGAATACATTTTATATTGCAGGCTTCGCTCTTGGTAGTGTTGAAGGTCGTGTTGCAATCCAATATGTAAATCCGGTAAATCCTAAAGATAATTTTACTTTCAAATGTCATCGGTCTAATGGAGTTAGCAACGGTTTTCAAGACATCTACGCAGTGAGTACCACACAGTTTTATTACCGCTATCCCTACTGTATGAATTCCTACTCTAATTTTATAAAATAAATTTGGGTATATCGGAATTGTTGAATTGTAAACTCAATGTGTATTTCAGGTGAATGATATTAAGTTTCATCCCATTCACGGCACTCTTGCCACGGTAGGATCCGATGGGCGATTTAGTTTCTGGGATAAAGATGCACGTACGAAACTTAAGACTTCTGAATCTATGGACCAAGCCATTACATGCTCTGCTTTCAATGGTGACGGTCAAATATTTGCATATGCAGTCAGCTATGATTGGTCAAAAGTAAGTGTTTCTTCACATGTTAGTTTGGATATCGCGAACCGATTCTCTTTTAATGCTTAATATTTATGCTATTTTGTGTTTCAGGGTCACGAATACTACAACACTCAAAAGAAAAACTCTATTTTCCTTCATCCTTGCTTTGAAGATTTGAAGCCCAGAAATAAACCTTAATTTACATATGACATGGACTTTTATGGTTACATGCTATCGCCAATAAATATATAATTTTTCATGAATAATAAATTAATGTAGCCTTGAGATGTTTTATGTATTGATAGATCAGCCTGTTTCGAATATTTGTCAATTGTGATAATGAGATTTCACATGTCAATTACATGAACTAGTTGATTTACCCCGTAATTCCTAATTTTTTAACATCGATGCTTCAACTATTTGTATGCTAGATGATCACAGTGAATAAACTTTTCTCAACAACAGCAAGTGAGTTAAAGACTCAGATTTTTACTACTGCGCAGGGGTAGTGTACCCACTAAACAATGAAAGGAAATCTGACTCTAAAATGGAAAAGGAAAATGTATGCAACATAAAATTATTGTGAACGATTTCCTATCATGCCCCACAAAATTTCGTCCTTTTCCAATCCACTGGGAAATTAGGAATAAATGCCATGTCTTCTTGTCTGCTAACTTTGGTGTAGGAAATCCCATTTTACCATTATTTCCCACTGGAGTTTCCTTTTACTTGTACAGCATACAAATTGTATAAAAAATGTTGCACTAATCTTCATTAAAAAGGCAATACGGATTGATAAAAAGTGTAAATACGTTTTCCAATGTTAACTTTCTGGTATAATCACATTTGTCTTCCTCTTAATAAAAGGGGAAAAGAATGGAGAAGTGATTTGTCTGGAAAAAGAAACAAGAAAGAATTGAACAAAAGCGATGCAGTCTACAGATCGATGTACTTTCTGAAGTAAATCGATACTGACTGACAATTTGAAAGATTGAAGGATATTTTAAAGGTTTGCATTTGTCACGTCCTTCCTTCCTATCAAATCATAGAATTGCCTGATGGTAGCTCGAATCCACTATCGCTTGCAAACTTGCAACACCATTTCGTACTTTCGTGAGTAAGTATTCGATTCTCAAATTCAAGTCGATATTTATTATCGTTGCAATTTACATTTTCTTGTCAGAATTTTCGTACTTTCCCATCGTACAAACAGTCAAACAGCAGATAAACTATAGTTGGTAGTAGTCAGTGCATCTTCAATGGGCTAGTACTTAGTACCATAAAATGAAAAATGCATATCTATGTAAATGTATAAACTATTGTTTTATCGTTCTGTGACATAGGAGTTACAGAGCACATACCCATAAGTACGTATTTCTTCTAGCAAATATTCGCCAAACTCATTTAAAATTGAAATTCAATTCATGCATGAATTGAGATGAATGTGAGGATTATTCTTTCCTTAGACAAATACATATATGGAATACCGTCTACTTACTACTTACTAGTGAAATGTGAGTGGGTGGGTTGTAAAAGTGAATGGGTGAAATGACGAACCCTTGAGAAATATGAATGTGTGTGTATCACCGAGTTTATTGACAGTGCTATTAATTAATTAATTAGTAAAGACAAATATCACTTTCACTTTCTTGAGTGTTGTCTCTGCATCTGAACAGATGAGACAGACAAATAAATTCGTAGGCCTTTAATCTTGAAGACATAGGTTTGTATTTTGGTAAGGTAGTTTGGTAAATTATTTACAGAATAGAATAGTAATAGGAATGTGGTGGTAATATGTATAATAATAATAACAATAATAAGTATATCTATATAGTAATTGACGATGTGATGATGAGTTGTCCTGTAGTAATGTAACAAAAAGTAATTACAAATATCTTACTACAAATAATATAAAGGTACAAAGTAAAAAAAGGTGGATGGACACGTTATCAGGGCAATCATTGCATCAAAGTAATTTATTTGAAAAAAATTGGATTATCCATTATGCCACTCAAGCTGCTGGTGTTGAGGGGGCGGGGCAGCTAAGGAAGGAGCCTAGGCAGACTTGGCGGTCACGATTGCCTCGTTGGTGGATGTTTATGCGCCTGTGGCGGGGGACACATGTTTTGGGTCCAACTTGACACCCAGAATAGTCTCGAGCTTTTGAACGTCGTCAGCTTTCACTTGACCACCCTAATAAGTGATAGATGAATGAGAGAGTCGCTCGACGCCAGAATAAGGAAAGTTGCAATCACAAACACTTTCCAATTTCCATATTATTACATTTGTACTTCTGTTCTGTGTGTAATTATGCTGACTGATAAGAAGTGAGCCACTCTCTGCTCTGCCTTCATCATTATCTCAATAGGAATTATCTCATTATCTGCATTACACACCTCTGCTGCATGTAAATAATCGCATCTATTGATTCTCTTTTTTTGTATACATAATTTAGTAGTCTGCGTCTTTCGTCATTGTGT
>JABASC010001234.1:0-25639 GCA_019776185.1 Plutomurus gul | reverse complement strand
AAGTATTGACGAGTCGGGGTAATTTCGCATTGCAATACAGAATAGCAAATGCACACACAAACATCATACAACAGTAAATTAGAGTGAGTAGGAATTTGTATTATTTTCCTGTGCTTCTGTAACCAGGTTAGCAGCAAGCGTATCTCGTTACATAAGAATGGGCTATAAGTAGCAGGTAGGTTGTGCGCTTATTTACCAGGTGCACAGAAAACTCGTATAAATTTGATGGCGGAGCAGTTCCCTGTCTCTCTCATTGTGTTCTACTGTGGCTGCTACTTAATAAATTTGTGTTGCTTTCTGTGGCTGTTGCCTGCTTGTTGGTTGTGAATTAAAGGACCTGGCCTTTAGTCTTCTCTCTCTTTCTCTCTGCCTTTCTCTCGTTGCTTCAGTGTGCACTGTGAGTGAGTGAGTGGAGTGGTTGTGGCCCAACTTTCTCTCTGTGGCATATTGGATAGCCTGCAATAATATGTGCTCCGTGTATTACACATAAGATACACATGCAGAGAGTAGTGTGATACCACCTTTCTCTCGTTCCACTTCAAAATGCACTGTTATTTTATTGTAGTAGTTGGCGGGTTCTAGGACACACTAGCCAACTCTTTACTACAATATGATATTACTATGAGAGCAGTAGCAGCAGTCGGGCTCGCTTTCTGTCGTCCTTAATTCAATGCGCTCGGATTTATATTCCATCTGTTCAGCATCTAACGCTATGCTGTATATATTATGGTAGTAAGCACTGTACACAGTGCAGTGACAACATATTTTAATCTTCGCTCTATTACGCTCACTGTTGCGTGTGGAAGTAGGTTGTACGCAAACACGGAGGTTTTATGTACCCTAATGCTCTGCATGCAGTTCAACATTCATATCGCTCATTTATTATGTAAGGCAGTCTTAAGTGAGGCCGAAACCTTTACAGGAGTAATTCGTATCCTGACGCTATTAATAATCCCTATAATAAAATATGAAGCGTAAGCTCCTGACATGAGAACATTGGGGGTTTTCACATACGATCAGTAGCTTTCCAAGTTATGCCGCTATAACACTAAGCTATAGGTTTGGTTATAAAGCTAAACCGTTGATCAAGTGACGCAATGATCCAGTTTTCTGATTGGATCATGTGCTTAACCAATTTTTGACATCTTAATTCCTCAAATGAAGATAGCAAGTAGTGTTTTCCTTCTTCGAAATTTGTAAGTAATGATTGAGGAAACGTCCTTGACGCATGGCTTATTACTAACTGCTGAGAAAATCCCTTATGTAATCTTAGTCTTTCCTTTGCCATTTCGCAGTGCTGAGTCTCCACTGAATTCTTGGTTTCAAGAAATGACAGTTGTCACCTTTTAGACAGTTCACGAGAGGCAGAGATTTTTCTCGATTTAATTAATTTTAGCAGAAATTCTGTGTTGCTGCTTGAATACCCCCAACGTCTACTGTGTCAGATTTATATGCTAACATTTGTTTTAGAAAAACTATCAGACAGCTTTATTTGGTTGTCTGTATGCATTATATGTTATTTGGAAAAGTATGTACAAGGTACTAATATATATTCTTAAATCGTACTTAGGTAAATACGGGGCTTTGGTAAGTTAATGCATATACAATATCGATTCAGAAAGAAAATATAAAATTTGTTTGCTGAAATTCGTGGTAGCGAATTAATTATTTCAGTGGGATTGAGTTTGCACTTTTGTTTAACTTGAAATTTAATTATTCTAACGCACTAATCGTCTATGGATGCTACTCTAGATTTCTGTTGACAAGTAAATAAATAAGTACAATGTGGGAGATTATCTACTAGAAAATGCTTTTTATAAGTACTTTGTAATTTTAGTATAGAATACTGTATAGGAATAATTTTCAAAAAACAGGAATAAAGATTATAAATAATTTGGACTGAATGAAATCAAAAGCGTTTCATGTATAGTTAAAAGAAATAATTAGAGGTTGTAATACAACTTATGCTACAGCAGCAATAGAAGGAGACTGTGAGAATATTGAATGCAGTGGTGTCTTGTGTTGGTGATGCAGATGAGAGGATTTTGTAGTGAGACGATGCTAAAATGGGTGAGATCAATGAAAGTTGAATAATAGAAAAGGTGTATGTGGAGCAGTGGAAATGTTCATGGATTCTGTAATATTTTCTTTTGTTGTGTGTGGGTGGGTGAGTAGTAAAACCCTAATGTAGGTAATCTATGCGAAAACAATAGTCAGAGTCCCAGTTGAGTAGGTAAAACCATCGGAAGCGGAGGAAGGTAGCAGGAGAAAGAGCTCAAAGTGTCTAAATTGAAGTCAGGTTAAGCCCGGAGCCGTCTTCTCGTGGTGGTTGTTGGGAAGACTTGCCAGGACTGGAAACAGGATTGAAACATGAGCAGGAGACGACTTCAATGAAAATTCTCTGTTACCCTGTAGGCCATAATATTACAGAGGAGAAGAGTGCAGCTGCTTGAAGCCGGCCAGCTAGCAGTAATTGTACTTATATAAGCGGAGCAGCTTGACGCAATTGCTTTTCTTCGTTTCTCTCGTGAGTAAGTCATATTGCACTTTGTTCCTTCACGTGCATGCATTTAAAGGATTCAGCAAAATATTCCTCTGGCCCACAAACTAGCAGGCAATCCATGATGCACACACACAGACACACACACACTGAATATTCCACTATAAAAACTTTCCCATTATGGATCTTCTTATAACTTATGTCCCCACTATTACTATGTATTTATATGTAGTACTTTTAGTCGGGGCTTCCCAGAACCCCGCTATGAAAAGAATTCTTTTCTCTTTCAACTGAATTCAAGGGGGAAACTTGTAACATCCTGTTCCTTTATCGGATAACCGTGGACTTTCACGTATTATAAACGTGGCTGCAACAACTCTTATTGCTTGACCTCATATACATATTACAAATATCTATCTAAGAGTAAGTGGGCGTACGCAAAGGAGAAACATTTTTCTTTGATTGACAGCAGCAAAAGTTTAAGGCATCCCTTACCGTGCATGGAATAAACAATAGAAAAATTTGTTCAAGGATAAATTATATCTTGCTTCATTTTGAAAAATTCAATTCAATGAAATCTGAGGGCATCATTGATGGTGATAGAATTAGGCAACTTTCAGGTTTCACCCTGTTTCCTTTAACGACTTAACATCTGCCTCTCCCCTTACAAATTACAAAACAGATTACAGTACACCTTAGTGTCTATTTTTCCGAAATTGGTAGGATAAAATCTCAAGAAACCAGAAAATGTCTTAAAATCCACATGAAATGGTTTTATTTCGTGTTTCAAATCTCCAGAGTCATATTACTACTGTACTACTCTCTGGTATCAATGCGAGAATCAAGGAAACTGGAATGCAGCCCCTTTACTTTTAATGTAACACCGCGGCTTTGGTTTCCAACAACAGCCCATGACCAACAATACAAAATTTTAATATCTGCCAAAGTTAGTTGTATCACAATTCTAATAATGTTTACATCTCTATAAACTATTGTGGCCACATTCATGACAACTGTTTTACATTGTTCTTTCCATTTATTGCATATGCGGGGTATATTGCAGTGGTAGCCGGAGCGAAGTTGAGTTAACATCATATAGCATGAACATGAACCTAGAATTTCCTGTAGAAATGTAGAATACTAAATATGTATAGAGGGATGCTGACGAGAATCTTTCTCTATTGACATTTGTATATTTTGGTCAAAGGCCGTATGTGAAATTAGGTTGAATGGATCAAACGTGCATGTGAAGTGGATGTATCCCAGAAACTGTACTTGAGTGTTGGTGGAGCAATTTTGGCACTTTGAAAGTTTATATATTCTCAGGAATAGTTTCGGACAAAACTCTGTTTCTAAAATTCAACTCTTGTTCATGCTCTTTGATACTTGGTTGTTCTCATGAATACAGGTCGTTTTATTATACGTTTTCTCCTAGCCAGAGAACAGTTCTGCTATCGTGTTGCTCTGTGGACCAGCACAACAAAGAGGATTGCAGGTAAAAGGTGTAGTTCGACTAGAGAGCAGCAGGGCAACGCTAACAACCGTTACGAACAGAGATACGGGTTAAAGTTACAAGTTGGACGACTTTTAGTTGTTGGTGGAATGAATGGAGGAGTGAGTGTGTGTATGTGTTCTGTGCGCGGCGTGCAGCAAGCAGCTCGACTACAGAATGTAGGGGCATTATCCAAATTCTATTCGCTAGAGTAAAGTGAGTCAAAGTACAAAGCAAAAGAAATCGTTGAATTAGTAATAGCTTTCTGACTAGAGTGCATTGGAGATTTCTGAGTAGGTAAGTGGATGGTGGTTATATGTGCATGCATATATGCAAGAACGTACTTATGTATGTTTGTATGCTGGTGACTATATAACATACATAGTGGATGTTGCCATGTTAGTGTAATTTGTGTGCATGTATTTTTCAACCATTTCCACTATGTTTCCAACACAGACTCACAGAAAAGATTCCAACTTTTCGCTGACTCTTCTGCTGCTGCCTCTGCCAGCTTCTTTCTCCTGATGCTGCTCCACATATACTGTATGCTCCACGTACTAGTCTGTACATGTATTTATCCATTTTCCAAAGTCCATTTATGGAGGACAAGGAGCAGCCAGTGGTGCAAAAGCACACCGTCCCACTCGTGCATTTCGAGAAAAGAGAGAGCCATCAATTTACTTTCTTGTTTTCTCTCCATTTTATATTCATTTATTCGACAAGAAAATCCATTATCATAATATCATCAGAGTTCAACACACTTTTTTTTTGCCACTCTGTAAATTCTGCTTGGCAAAATTCGATGGAGGAAAGTGGCTGTGAGTTTTTCACCTGTCTGTTCCGCTGCTTGTTGACTCTGACCCTGCAGACGAAACAGTGGAGTCTGTAGTGGAGTGGAGTCCGTGAGAGCGCGGGAGGGGGAGCATCCTCTGACTTAAAAATCAATTTTATACCTTTACTTTCACTTGGGTTATCGCATAGTCTGCTTACTTTGAGACATTTAACCACCTAGTCAACTAGCTCTGTCTTTCTCTCCGTCTCTGTGTCGGTTTTTCTGGTTGAAGAGGTGTTCTTATGTGTGCCACCCTCATACAAGCTTAAATGGTTGCACACGGAGACACAGAAGGAATGCTAAAATTCTCAAGGCATCGTTTTAATATTATAACGTGGCCATATGAATTTCATGCAGCCCCTATAACACTTTTAATGTGCTCACTCCGAAATCATATTATAGTAGGCAATGCTGAAGATAAGTACACGCTCCATAACTACATTATGCCCATTATGCGGTATTTTATGTGTAGTGCTCCAGGAATAGAGGCTTCTTCTTCTTCTCGGCCAGCCAATGAACTGAAAGATCCACTAACCAGACTTGACATACAACCACCATGTACCCTACACAATGTCTCTATAAAATACATCGTCTCATAGCAGCCAATTTGTGTTCAATGTAGATTTCAATGAATTAAATACTAGTTAAGTGCTAAAGCATGGCTAAATTTAGTTTGAATTCAACACAATTTTCCTCGTGAATGCATAATACAAAGGGAGGAGAGGTTTCTTGTAATCGGTACGGTGTAAGTACGGTACTCTTTTTTCATTGTAAGAGTTTGGATACAAGAATTAAGTGGAATGCAAAAATAAATTCTAAGTGTTTTATTTAATTTGCCTCTCAATTTGATCACTTAAAATAGAGTACATTTATGTAATATCCAATTTGCCAAATCTCCCACATAAATCAGAAAAGGCAAGACAAAAAATCACAATAGCACAACCATCAAAGTATTATGAATTTGTTGTAACGTTTTTTTTTATTGAAGACGAAATGCTTTCATGAAGTGTTTCTGTTATTGTGACGACTGACGACTACTAGATAATATTCACACATCAATGTTAATATAGCCCAGATAAATATTATTATCTTTATCAAGTATAAGGAATAAATCTGTTTCGATCTGAAAACTGTCTGACAAATCGAATAGAAATATAAAGCTTGAATTTAGGATGAACATGCACAGGTATGGCACTGCGTGTGTGCCAGCAAAGGGAAAGAGATAAAACTAAGGAATACAGATGGAAGATTTTGATCTGCGAAGCTGAAGAAAATCTGTTTCAAAATTGAGCGTGACACTGAAACTGCTTGCCGTAGCTTCGTGTTCAAATCATAAGAAATCCTTCCTTTCAAATCAGCATCAATACGATAATTTATTCTGAAACATTGTACTTAAGTATCTCTGCAAGGAAGCACGTGTTTCAAATTTAGCACACTGCTGAAATGAAATCGGATATTCCTTGTATGTACATCTATTTTGAGCATGTCGATTTGCCATAAAATTCTATGCGTGGCAGTGCGAATTGTCACAGAGGATTTGTCTGTATTCCATTGTTGACCCCTGAGAAACCCATAATAAAGTCCCTAGTCCACAGAATTTGCAGAATAACCGGAAGAATGGAAGACTTGAAACGGCACAACGCATTTGCTTAAGCCCTATATATCCCCTTACGCTTAACAATGACTTAGGTCTTACTTAGTAATGCTACCGTTACGTTCTATTATTCTTCCGTCGCCCTGTCCTCTCCTATCTATTCTGTGCAGGCAGCTCTTAGCACGTCTCCTTCCCGCCTGCTGCATACCATAAATACACAACGGTTATATACACACTATTCATTGTTAGCTACTTATGTGCAGAATATTCCCATAGAATTTTACTACAGTCTGCCATAAAGGAAAACTTCCATTCGGTTTTACAGAGTACGTAGAAAGCGGCTAGTTTACTTTGTCATTGTTTGTGTGTGAGTGTGTACCAGAATAATTTAATAAATTGCATCGTAGAAATACATTTGGACAGTGAGAAAAATTGTATATGATTTTATTGAGCTATTGGTTATACCTTTAGAATACGGTAGTATGTTTAATAATCTATATAAAGAGTCTATCCGCTTATCTGGCACACAAACTAAATTTCCAGTCCACCTTTATAAGCTCTATATATGGAACTAAGCCTGTATCCTATTTGTGTGTAGGACAACGGAGGAAAATGCGGGCAGAAAAAGCGCTGGCCGTGCATTCCCAATAAAATATAGGGAAAAAAAACAGAAATATATTAAAGGTTATGCACACGTAGTAGTGGTACATAGTAGACATACTGTATGCTGCATTGAATGCAATGGCACAAGTGCACATGCCTCCAGTCGCGTAATGGATACGGCAAAAAGAGATGATCCATGAAATTCTCCTTTTACAAATGTATGTTGCTTAGAGACTCACTCACGGACTCGTTAACTCACATCATACGTTATGTAGAGCTACGTCAACCATCAGTCTTCTCGCTCTCTGGATGCGGAATGAACAGACTGTTTCTACAAAGAAGCCACTATCATATAAACGACCGACGGAAAACGTTTACTTTTCCTTTTGACTTTTTTCTTCCGAAGACTTCCCCTGCCCCACACAGACTTTTCTCCCAAATCTGTACGCATATCTGTCCAAATATTGAATATATCGTATGCATAGCTGCAGACATATGCATAGAATGCATATAGAGCGCTTTGTACACATATTCCGTGGTGGTATACCTATACACGACTATATGTATACTTGGGTATGCTGATGATAACATAGAGTGAAGACTCAATCTCATATATTGTTGCAGTAGAGACAGTACCTGTCTTCGTATGCAATTCAGCTGACACGGTAGAAGTCAGCCAGAAAGTCGTCTCATGACCGTGTCGCGAAATTTATGCCTTGGAAAATGCACCGAGCTTACATTGGAAGAATATGGAGGACACGGGGGGCTGCTTACCGCCATTGGCTCCTAATATAAAGCCAGGAGTACTCTCTTTCTCTCTTCTAACTCTCGCCGGCCCTTTATTGCTGAGTGGACGACGGGACTGAGTGAGTGAGCAGCTCGGCCTTGTCAGAGTACATACACAACTATTTATAATGTGAGACGGCTTGATCCCCTAATATCTGATGTGTTAGTGCACGCACACACAACTATTTGCCGGCTACAATATTGGAGAATCTTGGAAAGATGACACGTACATTCGATCTGGCGGGAGCAAATATCTGACGTCTATATTCACGCTAATAGATATAAGGAGGAAAGGAGAAGAAAGGAGAGAGATTTTTCTCCAGACTCCAGCTCTTCTTCTGTAATACTCATTCAAAATTGAACTCTATTGTCATTGTGAGGGGGAAGAGAAAGTCAGCAAGCAGTGTCAAGAAGAAAGGAGGCTGTAGAATGAGCGGGCCAACTCAAGTAGTAAACTCAATTGAAGCAACATTGAGAGATTATAGATTCTGATGGTATTTTCAGATATTCCTTCCTCCAAATCCGATGTATTCTTTTCTCTGTGCTGGTGTTGATCTGCTGGGGGCAAAAGTGGAATACGTAAAACTGTCGAGTAGAACTCTTTTGGCTGTGCTTTGAACAGACTGAGAATCTGTAGACAGTTCTGAGGTGCTCATGGCTTGTTTTGCGGGAAATGGAAATAGAAATACTTTTAAGGTGTTAAGGGATGTTAGACATAAGCCGGCGAGAGAGACGAAAGTATTAATCTATCGTAATAGTCTCCGAGGTGGAGAAACAGCGGGCACTTTTAGTCTCCGAAATACATGCTTTGAATCTGTTTGCACGGCCACTACTGGCAAATAGTCGCAAACCATAGGATGATGGTGGCCGTGAGTAGTAAAAGCAGTTTGTAATTTGCAACGACCCAGCAGCCAAGGCCCAATAAAACAGCAGACTCTTTTACTTTGATGCACTTTCGCATTTTCTAATCTAACCAATGGATACCCACTGACACTGTGAGTGAGTATTCTGTTCCCACACTGTATTAGTGTTGGATCTTACTATCTTCACGACTTGCACTACCTTTCCTCGCAATACAAAGATCTTAAAAGGTATGTACACCAGCTTCATCTTCTTCTTCTCGTGGGGAAATAGATGGGAATTGCCTCAATGTCTAGACTCCAACGTGACCAAGTAAAATGCATCCTCAACTTCAATCCACGAACACTCAAAACCATCATCTCTCATCGGAAATCTCATGACAACGCTGCAAAAATCCTTCGCGTGTCCGATATTTATTAATGATCTTATCTAAAGATAAAATTTGACCTACACCTTCAGGTCCGGGGTAACACTTTTACTATTGGGGGAGAAAAAGAATTGTAAATGTTTTTCAAAATATCCCATATATTAAATACACATTCGATAGTTCAAGAGGGAGAAAGCTATATAGATAGAAACACTGAACATTCGTCTAGGTGTTTTTTAAATATGTACACGTGGTGAAGAGTGTCCTCTTGGGGTTTTAAGAAATTCAGAACTGTTTTCCACAGCTACCAAATGTTATGTACAGAATTTTATGACCGTTGTAATGAGCTAGAATTTGTTGTGTACGATGTTTAGATCAGGTTTAATATTAGGTTATGATATTTAACACTTGTCATTGTTATAAACACAATGGTTTTTAGTAAAAACTATGTTTACACAATATTTCCCATAGATGGCGTAAGAATAGCGTGCATATTGATTATGATTTGTACCACCCTACTAAACACTAGTGGTATGGTAGAAACACAAAAAAGGTGGTCAAACGCAACACTGGCTCAGATCAAAATAAGAAGTTTTACATAACAATTCAAAACACTTTACATGATGGGTGTACCTAATTATCCAGCATTGTTATATGTTCTTGGGGCACACATACTTCTTGGTTACCCTGTACTATAACGAAATGAACTTCCCTAAAGTACGGCAGTAAGGCAATTTTAATATTTGACGATAAATGTAAAGTTGTATGGTAGGATACAAGTTTAACGAGGAACTACTCACGTGCCGTGCACAAACACACAGGCATCCATTTTATACGCCTTTAAACTTTCTATTACTTATCTACCAAAATTGGTTCCGAGAATTAACACACGTTCAGTTACTAAAAGAAATTGATTCGCTTGTAGTCATGTGATTTTCTAATAATTTTCGACTTTCAGGTAGCCCCTGTAATCGAAAAGTATAATGTTGGCGGTAAGCATGCAGAATGCTGATGCATACATTTTTCTAACTACAATATTGAATTAGTACATACATAGAAATCTTGTCTACAAAGCGTTAAACAAGTAATAAGACATTTTCCGTTGGATGTCGGATTAATTTCAGGTAAAGTTTGCTCGGCTCTTCGCCGTGTAGCGTCTTGTAGCTTTCTGCATAGTTTGACAGTGAGAACTTGTGCGCCATATAATTATCCTCTCGCTTTTCTCGGAAAGATGTTCGGGAAGCTCGCCAATACCTACTCACTTTCCATATCATCTGAGATGTGAACTCTCCAAGTTTCGTTTGAAAGTTAAACAGATCCGAATGGCTGTGCACACTAAATTGTGTATTAGCTTTATAGTGTGTAATAGATTATTCCTAGTGTACAGATAATTTGAGCACGGGCTCCACACAGCCGATTCTTGGCCTATTCACTGTCAATACGTGTAAATTAGCTAAGCCATTGATGTCAGTGCATACAGGATGTCCAAAAACTCTTTTGCAGGGAATACAATGTGTCTACGCATACAATACGAGGGAAATGTACAAATTGCTGCGTGTATTGTGTACATTGTGTATCATAGTGAATTTACTACGTTGTGCACGTTATTTTGCACTTTCTGTTCGTTCAGCTGGACCCAGATTGAACAGGAGATGGTTTACTTGTCCTTGGACGTAAGAGAAGAAAGAGAACGGCGGAAACTGTTACTACATCGCATAGGAAAACAAAGCTGAAGATATTGCTTTCCGATGTATACATACGTCCATGTGTTCCTTTAGTGCTTCAGTTCTAGTAAATAGTGTCTGCACACGATAAGAAATAATTGCATAATAACTTTACCCCAGAATGCTAATATTTACTATGCTGTTCACTGTGCTAGGTGATGGCTGTTGTAGACTGACTACAAGGTAGTGTACAATTTCACATGAGTCAGTTGAATTTGTTAGCAAGTTGACATGCTTGTCATGTCACACTAAACGGACCAGAACCACACTGAGAATTTGATTTATGCGAAAGTTTAGACTCAGGAATGCTTCTTAGACTTTTACTCGCTTCAAGCGCTTCTCCTTATTTAAAAGCGACTTCAGGCAGACACCGTGTACAGGGTGTTATATAAGTGACTACGTACAGAGGGGCAGAACATTGCTCTTTGTCGGTTTCCGTTTGAACCCCACAATTAGGTCACACACTTTGGTCCCTGTCAGTCTTTGTAGACACTTATGAAGGGAAGTTGCTAGGAAGGAAACTACAAAGAAATCTTTGTACTTCCAATGTGTAGAAGTGAGGGTGCAGAAGAATTCTGCATATCTAAATACAAATTGGATTGTCAGGATTTACAATGAATTATTACTTAATTGGAAGTTGTCGAGAGAGATTACACCCCCCCCCCTTGAAAAAAACCATTATTAAATTATATAACACTTATTATATATATTGTATGTATATAATATAGGAAATAATTTTCATTTAAATATTGGATTGCTGCAATATTTACAAGTAGTAAGTTAGGCATATTCATATGTAACCAATCACAGGATGTAGCACTAATTCTCATTGCTAAATCGTATTCAATTTTAGATGAAATAATATCCACATCAGTATAAACATCGGTAAAAGTTTGTTCTACCCATCGCGCCATCAGCTTACGCGTACTTATTTGTAAGAGAATCAAATTCAGTATAGCCATGGGCAGAAAGTCCCAATTTTATTCTATAGAAACTTTTACTACAAAAGTCAATATTCCAACTAGGTGTTATATACCTATGAGTTTATTGAACATAAATATTTCTGTTTAAATCAAACGTTTTACTTTTTATTCTCGCAATCAAATACCTACACAATCAATGCATTGCAAAATGAGCAGCAGCCATTCTTTAATTTGTAATTTATATTGCACATTATCTATCTGCAAATGCATAAAAGAATTTTAAAAATTTTAATTGGATCGAATGTGTTACGAAGCAATCTTATTAAAAACCGTAACGGGAATCCTCTACTGTGAACTTGTAGTCTATGGGAATTTTGGTCTGTGTTGCATTCGGGAATCTGCATAAAGCTCTTGAAGTGGTTTGTGCATGGTTAATTGCTAAAAGGTAATTTGTCAGTGGGCACTGGCTTTGCTGAATATTAGTTTTTGGACTCGTGTTGCATTGCACTAGTAAATATATCTAGCAACAAAACTAGTATCTACCTAAAGGTACTTAAATGTGTGAGCGGAGGCAGACCGAAATAGTCTACCATTATTACCCACAGAGACACTGCACGAGCCCAAGCGATATTCGAAGAATGGTTCCTGCGGTCTGAGCACTCCACACATCCACAACATTCAAATTGGCCAAAGCGAACAGATACTAATAATACATATATTTATTTTCTGTCAGGTGTTCAGTTCTCATTCAACCACATCATCAACGTGGCCATTTGCTACTTACTTTCCTACCAGTGGCGCAACCACCAGTGGGAAAGACTGGGGGACATTTTCACCCCAGGATTTCTGAATTCCTATCCTTTTAGAGTATTATAGCTCTGTCCATTCGCTGTAGGTTACCATGCATGCTAATGGTGTCCGATCGGTGGTTACGCCACTGTTTCTTACCAACGAACGAATTCCGTTGGTTCGCACACCTTGAGAGTATCCAAAAACATTACAAGCAATACAATCTAAACGCATGTACATTTCCGCATATCATCTTCATTAAAAGATGAATCTAAATTACCATAAAATCGCTCAATATTTGAAAGAGGGAGTGGCTAAAAACTATATTGCAATCTGCTAAAGACTATAATAATATTGCATGGGATCGTACGGGTAAAAGTGCTACTGTGTGTGTCATTTAGAGGAAGTGGCTCTTTAGTCAATTTTAGGTTGTGGACAGTCATGGAGCAACGAGGTCGTTTATGCAGAGAACGATAAAGGAAACGTAAAGGTATACATGTACGTAGTACCTTGACTCGAAGCAGATTTGTAGACTACCGGAGGAAAGTAATATTTGCTGGATTTATGTAAAGCGTGCGATGCACCCTAGAGCTACAAGACAAAAAGGCAGTCAGTCAATGCGTACCACAATTTATATTATAATACGCTCGTCGTCCTCTTCCTCTATGTATTATGTCACATTGTGGTGCTTTCTCATGCACGTTCCAACAGTTCAGCATTTTCATTGTTTCTCTGTGCATGCACATCATATCATGTAATACATGTATTCCGGATTTGTTCGTGAGCTGGCTTTCCGAAAAAGAAAGTGGAACATTCACATTGAATATCCTAGGGAAACGAGAGCCGGGGACTCTCTTCCATCCACTAATCATTCTCGAGAACACTTTGTCACACGTTTCAGCTGACACTCCAATGGGACACGCATCAAATGTACGGAAATATTTTCATCCTTTTCCATTAAATATTTTTCTAACTTATTTCTGACTTTCTCGTTTCCCCTATGCAGATATACATAGCAGTGTGCCATAATGTCTGCTTTTACGTAGTTGTTGAAGGATATGTGGGAGTGACACTGCTTTCTCCGTAATGTCGATTTAATATATTCTTCTTATTTAGAGAAAATTACAAGCGCTTAGAAAAACTATTTGGTGACTTCCAGCGTAGTTCTACTCTACAATCTCCGAGGCTGCTTGTGCAAGCACATTACATGTAATTACAGTGCAATGTTCCTGATTGATTGCGAGTTGATTCATAGACCAAAATGCTTTTGTTTACGTTATGGGTTATTATATCGATGTTTGTAGTTTAATTATGCTTGCAAATTTGTGTACTTTCATATTATGTTTCAAACTTTGTTTACACAGTGATAACACATTGCCGAATATCATGCTGTTCTGGAATACATGAATTAATATTAGTCGTTATTCTTTAGCTTATTTACATTTATAGCATGTACAATACACGTCTAGATAACACAATCAAATTACTTTGGGATTCATATTTCCCATTTTTCTTGCAGAGTTCAGGGAAATGTGAAATAATACTTAAATGAAAAACTTTTCTTCTTTTCATATGAATAAAACAATTTTGTATCGTTTCACCACAAAGCCCTTGCTTTTAGTTTGTGGAAATTGAAAGCCTTTTTTTAATAATGGAAGAATCAATAACAAAGTTTATTGAACCTGTTTTTAAGTATGTATATACAAAGCATTGTATTAGATGGAACAGCACATTGTACTACAAATAGTAGATTCGCATGTACAGGCAAGTACGTATGGATAATGCTAATTGAGAGACGTTATTGTATTCTCCATTGTACATTTCAATTTATTACAATGTTATCGCTTTATTTTCTGCCGTATAAAGTTCACATTTGCTAATGAACTCCTAAATAATAAGTGCACCGTCCCAGAAGTTTGCATTCCAGTTAATACTTAGTTACGAATCTCTGGCTTTAAGTGGTAATTAAGGTATGCATGAGTTGGCCAGCACAAATGTGCAAACTTTATATTGAATTATAAGCCAAGAAGAATATGCATAATAAATCGTAGTGAAAACATTTCGATTACAAAACCCATACCGCAAACACAGCGTAATAGCTAGTAAAATATTATGGCTGCTGTGGCTTGAAATATCGGTTTTTTACATTTCAATTTAATAAATGTTCTCGTGTACACTGAAAGTAAGGATATAAAACTCAATTGACCATTTCATCAAATGATGGAAAGAGCTTAGAGTAGAAAAATCCGGTTCTGTCCACTTTATCCGTCTAGTCCTAGTCTTGAGGTTGTGTGTTTAGTAGCGATACTCTACTATACATACACATACAGTGGTTTATTCGATATAATATATTATAGCATTGGCAGAAGACGTTTACTATTTTGCACGTGTTTTTCCTAGATGTATTATGTATGTATACATCTGCCCTGTAGTAGTGGGAGACTGTATAGTGCGGTGGGTCGTCTGGTAGGGAAAATACATTGGCGGAATGGTGGTGCCCAAAGAAACGTTAAATTGGAAATTTTTTAGTTAGACTAACAATAAGTAAGGTAAAGGAAGCTTATGTAGTTTTTTGTGTGAACTCAATTATAATGGCAGGCAGTCATGTGAAGTCAACTAAGTAAGTAAAAGAGGAGAAAAGTTGAGCTGGGGATTGTATTGAGGAGAGTGTTTATACAAGAGTGAATGAATGCCTGGCAGCTAAAGCCAGACAAACAGACGTTGAAAATTTTATTTGACTTTTGTACGCCTTCGTTCGTCGTTCCTTCGTTCATCCATCTATTCTATCCATCCCCAAAGCTTCCCTTCTCGTCCCATATATTCATTTCAGCTTACTTTACTCATCTCAACTCTTTTTGCTGTAGTTCCCCTCCGATCCTGCCCTACTTACTCTCTTCCGGTGAGTTTTACACATTTATTGCTAGTACGACGCTTTCACACTACACTCAATGTATATTGTGTACCCTGATATCCAGCAGGCCACTGTATTTTTCTACCGGAACACTTGGATCGACAACATTTCGTCTCTCCGTCACTATTAAGTAAATTTCCTTTCCCATCACGTAATTTTCAAAATTCAATACGAAACGTCTATAGTATACAAAGATATCGACAGAAATCTCATGCAACTCCTCACCTACTTATTTACTATTACTATATCGTATTTATGTTTACACTGTCGAATTCAGGTGGAAACTGTATTGGAAGTTGATTGAATGTCATTCTGGACAGGTCTCGATTAGAATCAACTTAGTCAACAAAATAAAACACTATGAAATAGTTTGTTGATTGTACAGTTCAAGAATATACAGTCATTTTTCTACACACCATTACTCCATACATTCGGTGCAATCGATTTTTCTAAGGCCAACAAAGAAAATTCTGCGATACGGCTTTCAAATTGATTAAAATGCATTAATTAGCAGGACGATCTTTCAAAGAAAATAATTATGTACATCATAATGAAGCATGTATAGCTTTTCTTTCTGTTGGATTATATAAAGTAGACATGTATTAATATATTTATCTTGTAGACTTTCTCTATAATATTTCCACGAGTTGAGTGTAAAACCAAGCGAGAGATGCCTTTAAGAATTTTCGCATGAGATTCTTTATCATTTGCGAGACGAGCGACATTAGTTTATATATTTAAGAAGTCGACAGTTTTCAACTTGTAAGAGAGATATGACGGAGATATGATGCATAACGATAGTCGGTGAAACGAAAAGGCCTTTGCCGAGAGAGAAACTAAGCAAGCAGGCAGGCAACATGTTCCCACGACCAGGACTTTGTCCTTGTGCTTTGCCGAGCTTCTGTTTCTCTCTCTTTCTGTGTCTCTCTGTGTCTCTCTCTCTCTGCCTATCTCTAATGCCCTAGTCACACTCAGCCAGCCATACCGTGTCATCTACAAGTAATGAATGACCGACGAAGTGAACTGGTGAAGTCGCAATCACACACAACCAACTCCTGTCCTACGGACTACGCTTTGTTTATCTATCAAGGCTTGTGAAAGTTGCATGAGACTCCGTGCAAACGACAAGGCATGGGCCACAGTCATGAAAACTTGGGAAACTTTCCCTTCTTCTTCTTCTCCGCTCATCCTCATTTTCACTCCGTACATTTTCTTATTTATTAAAGGCAATGCAGGAAAACACTTGGGGATCTGATGATGAAATAAAAGAGAGCTCACTGTATCACAATGGTATTATTGTGGTATACAGTAGGCAGTAGCCTGGCAAAGAAAATTAAACGTATATATATTATAGCTTTCCACAATAGCTAATTTTTGAAGAGGCGCCTGCGGTTCCCTACTTTGCATCACAATGAATACTATTTCGGACGTCCTAAGTGTATAAACCCTGTTTGTAGGTAGCTGTTGTTGTTTAATTTTAATAGAAGGCGTTTGTCATGTAGCGAGGAGTTTGGCCAAAGTCTCCAATTATTTCCGTGTCATTTTAAATTAGAAAGTAAGTTACTGAATACACGACACAGCACACTGATATTTTGACTACTTGCATTTGTAGAAGCACACTTTTTGCTCCTCTTCCCAGTAAAGTGTCTAATTCAGAGAGAAACCACGGCTACGAACTAGGAACAATTTTTACGTGCGTATATATGACATTGATATAAAATCAATTAATCGATAAGAAATATTTTCTTACGAGTCACGATGAGACATCATGTGATTTAAACGAGAAAAAAGGTCGAAATATTTTTCTGTATTATGCAGTAGTTGAATGAATTATTGTTAGTAATAAAACAAGATTTTTTGTGCGAGACTTTCGGAACACCCCTTGTACAATTGTATCTCGTCCTAAATCCTTTGCGGTCTGCCCTTTCAGAAGTATAGTGCTCTCACAAGCTTTCCTCTTTTATGATAATTAGTTGGTTCTTTTCAAAGACGTAAGAACGCAGTGCTATTTAGAAGGAAAAAGATACTTGACTAGACTTACGTACATTAAAAGTTGATTTTTGTCTTCCTCTGCTGGCTTCTCTCTTCTCTTGTCTTTCAATAATAATTTTCCTTTCAGCCAGAGACAACAACGAATGCTCTATAATCTTACTGCAGATTCCAAACACTCCCATTCTATTTTCTAGAGTTTAATCAACTCGCAATTATAAAGCACCATTAATTCGATTTTTGTATGCAATGGCAATGCTGGTACTTATTCAGCCGAGTCGTTCACATTAAGTTACTGCCGCACAATGTGAACAAGTGAAATTGCACTGCATGTAAAATGGTCGTATGAGAAAAAACAGTGTTCCGCGGATTTGTTTTACTGTACAGTAGTCACAGAGCAGAAAGATTTTCTACGCTGTGGAAAGTGGAAGCTTACAACAGAGGCTGTTCAGGAAGTGGAGCAGGAAGCAAATGAAATATGTTTTTACGACGAAAAATTATTATTCTCACCCAACAACAAAATGTGAGCTTTTATGTGCAATTATTTTGCAAAAGTGCTATAAATTTGCATCTGTTTAAACAATGATGAGAGTTTCGAGACTTGTTCTTCCAAAAACAGTTTGCCACCAGTTTCACTATAGAATTGTTTGGCGAGGGCGTTCGTTTTGGGAACAGATTCATGTTACAAATTCGAAATGAGATAATGGGAGCTGAATTAGCCAGACACTTTCCAAAGTCACATTTCTGTGTATTTCCCTGACCATTATTCAATTCTCATGTTGATGGGGAGAAAGTTCGAAGCACAATATCTGAATCGCCGTGAAGCAACCTTCACAATTTATAACAATGGAAGAGTAACAACAGTAGACAAACTATTTACAATCTTGTGCGGTGCTAAACTTTCCTTCAACGGTTAGAAGTAGACTCTGCATTTTTGAATCGACTCTTTGTACACTTGACTGGAGTTCCTTTCAGATTACGATTACGAGCAATCGTCAACTACACTTGCGACCCAGCAACACATCACTTGACTCTAATAGGCAGCGATACTCTTAATAGATCCTTCCACTCCAAACCTGTACGAAACCGTGTGCAGCACGTAAAGCGACAAACACAGAGAGAGAGAGACTCTTACGCTCGCTCCTTCTTATAAATCCTCGAGCAACGGAGCACACAATGTAATTTTAAAACATCTAGTTGTTCGTCGTACGTAGAAAATCCCTACTGACGTCCGCCTCTCTTCTCGCATGCAATTTTCATGCTTTCCCTGCACAATGGCTTCTTTAGGGAAATAGGTAAATTAAGGGTGCAGGGAAAACTGAATTGCAAACTTGCATGGAATATTTCATGGAAATTTGCTAGAAATACTTTTTCCTTTTTTCTTCAATGAATTCAATTTCCTGGATATTTGCTTTCACCCACTGGTGAACGTCAAAAGAAAGGATAAAGATGTGAGCTCATTCAATTGATTGGAGCAGCATGGAATGGAGGACAACTGATGTAATAAATTCGGAAGCTAATAAATTTCTTGCTCTGAACCGCTTTCTTATTAAATGCGGAATTGATTGAGAAAACTTTACGAGGATGTGGAACTAACTGTGTACTAGCAGAGCGTTCGTTTTTCTCTGTGAGAACTGTCAAAGAGTGTCTGGGATGATGGTGGATTCACACAGAGACAGACACAGACCGAGACACCGAGATGAAGGTGTACACCAAGTGCTGACAGTACAACAAGGCACGTTCACACCGTGGGATCGTTGGAGGCGAATGAAAATAAATGTGAAATGACAAGTCACGTCATAGCAGATCGCAGAGAAGACGAGTTCACGTCAAGTCTCGTCACGTCACATAGTGCAAGTGCAATCAAGTCAAGTCACAGCAACAGAATGAAGACAAAGAGTTCCTTGTTCTGTTGTGTTTGGCTAGGGATGCCGCCCGACTCTGTCAAGATTTTCATTTCAGTGGTCGGATGGACCGTCAAAAAATTCTTCCTCAATCCAACCGTTATTACAGTTCCGTTAGCTGCTGGCCTGGCTTGGCTTCGCTGCGTTGCGCCGCGACCAATCTTCCAATGCTCCTTTCCTCTCACTCTCTCTCTCTCTCTCTCTCTCTGTCTCCGTTTCTGGCTCTCCACCACTTCCAGTGCAGTTCACAGTGTGTGCCAGTAGCTCAGAGCCTCGCGTTTCCTATTCCGTGCACTCGGAACACAACTGAAACTTTCTGTCCACGAACTTGGAACGTAACGAGCGAAATCGTGAGCACACTACCAGCAGCAGTACACAATGTATTTGAACGAGACTCATTCAAAACACCAACTTACCCATTTAACTTCACGTTAATCGTCTACTGTATAAAACTGTGACCATACCCTGTACATAATGCTTACCCCAGGAAACATTGAAGAACACGACCGCAGACACACACACACACACAGAGTAGCGAACGCAACGAAACACTCACTCACTCACACAGGTAACACTGCACACCTATAACACTATTAGCCTCACCGCCTTACTGTAACCTTGGGGCGGATGACGGCGCTTTCTCCGTCCACTATGGTTATATGTACAATAATCCTACTCTGTAGATAGCACACACGGTACAATCGTCGAACAACACATAAGGCAGCCAAATGACCAACAATAAAGGAGCGACGAGTAAAAGTCAGTCCAGTCTCGTATAGTTGGTTAAAGGTGGACGGCGCGCGTCCCTCCATTTATTTCCCACTTAAATGCCCCGTGCAGAGCTTCGAGTGGCAGTTGTTGCAGTACAAACAGTAAAAAACAGTTTCTGTGTGTACTGCTGACCCGCTCGCTCCCCCCGCACCTTTAGTTCAGGATGCATTTTCTACGTGCAAGTACTATGCTACTATGTTGCCGGGATCTGGTGGGCTGTGCACGGAAACCGATTTGTTTCCAGTCCACTCGAATACCGCTCCAACCCAAATGGTTACATTAGTAGGTAGTCATCGTAAAGGAACACAGTTAGATTGTGAGCTATGTGCTGCTGATGCCATGATAGTACGTATGTAAGTACGTTTGTGTAGCTCCGTAAGTAGTATCATCGAAGAAGTGAGCAGTATTTACTAGAGAGCAGGAAAACTGACTGAGAGAAAGACGGGTGTGCTGCTGCTGCTGTGGATAGTATTATTATATACATAGTCAACTGAAACTCACATCACTTAATGTTAGTACGTACTTGAAGTATTCAGTAAACTGTACCGTTACGATGGCTACTGGGAAGACACTGTGGTTGTTCGGACGGCTCTTTCGTCTATAGTACATTCGCCTAATGTAACTGGCAACTTAAATAGTAGTCTACGTCCCTCGCTCCTGCAAATCACTTATCAGAACGATATGGTTATCGCCACCGTGGGATCCTATTATCTAAGAAAACTTTCCTCCAAATTCACTTAGCCACGTCTCCATAAGCACTCTATGTGGCCATTGGAACATTTGGCGTATTTGTACTGCTGTCTATAGTGGTCGTCTGCTCGCCGTGTCTACTTTGCCAACAGAGCATAACTCAAGTACACCACTACGATATGTCCAGCGAATGCGAATGCGCGTAGGTATAATGTAATTCAGTTTTCGGTAAACGAAACCAACAAATCAATCAAATTCCATGCTTTGGGGGCAATCGTGATATATTTCTGGATATTGGTTTTAGAAGTGATCAATGAGGGTTTAAGTTTTATAGTCCCAACCTCAGATACTTTAATGGGAAAATAGCGTTGTTATTTTGAATTTGGCTGCTCAAATTAGGTGGTGGGACTTTATAGTGGCGGGAACTATCAATTTCTCATTTGCAATTTTCAATTTGGTTCAATTTCCCAGTGTTGAAATTTTCTCAATTTAAATCTCGTTTAAAATTGTCTTTTTGTTTAAGTTCGGAAGGCAAGTGAATGTTGTGGGAGATTTGTGTGTAGACGAGGAGCGTACGCAGCAGTGGCTGCATGTTGGACTGAAGCTTGTGTAAACTGTGTATAATGGGTGGGCTTATAAATAGGTGAGAACTTCAATTACAAATAGAAAACAGATAGCCCAAATGGGAATTGGAATCGGTTCGAGCGCTGATTTGTATGCATTGTCGTTGCTCGGGGCCAGAGAAAAGAGAGCGTGAGGATTGTTGAAGTGCTCGAGTGATGTAGTGCAGAAGCTCCTTGCATAATATAAGCAAGCTACACCCACCCTTCTGTGTGTGTGTGCTTAGAACGGTTGCTGCCTATGGACATTTGCACGTATGTGCAGCCAGAACTATGCGTATGCATATTGAATGAAATGGAACACCGGACCAGAGTTTACATGTCCTGAAATTCTTTCTGCTGCTGTTACGGGCAATTTTTTTGTATTTATATTCACGCCTTACTACTGCAAACTACGGTTAATATTTCAACTCAAACACTCCGTGTAAAGTGTTGAGAATGTACGGAGGATGTCTGGCCAATTCACAAACACATTAAGTGCAGGTGTACTTCGTACAGGTAGAAATTGTATAGAGAAAAGAGGCGTGGAGCAAGTACTTTATAATGCAGAAGATTATTTTTCTGGCACTCTCAATCTCACTTTCACCCTCTCATGTCTCTATGAATTATACAAGTTCGGCCTTCAATCCGACATGACGACCCATTATTCAATGCACTGTACCGGTGGTATACATTCTTTTGCACTTAAAGTGTTTGCAGAACAACTTATGCTTATTGGACTGTATTCCTTGTTTAGGTGCAAGTATCAAAGTGCAAACCTGCCTCAATTTATTCCATTGTCTTCCAATTGTAGAAAAGCACTTTTGCAGTAATATTATAAACTTGTATATATTAATGATTTTACATTACTACGTGTAAGATATAGAAAGTCGTTTAGGTTGGTGTCCGATAGATTTGGCGATAGAAATATTTTAAATTGAGAGAACTCATTTGCGTGTACACTCACATACCTAACTGCGTCTTCAAATTGGGTGGTGATTCGGAAATTTAGAATGAATGGAAGTCTGTGCCCACCTGTGATTCGCACGAATTGCAATATAATCATAGCCGTGCAAATATTCGTGAATAATTATGCGTATTAATTGTGGACAGATTGAAAATTGGATTGAGACTTGGATTTAAAATGTCTATATTCAATTTTTTTGACCATTTAAATACCGAGAACAATTAAAGGTACAAGGTACGAGCATTAGATTTAATGATTGATCCATGTAGTAATACACACTATGTTAAGAGTTAACGTGAAAATCTATTATGCATGCGCATGTTGTACCAATAGAATTTTTTGCAGTGGAAACGCGAATAAATTCAAACACGTTATAATTACAACAGCCTGAAATGATTTATAAATTACGCAAAACTATACAAACACAGAGGTTGCAGAAAATTGCCTTATCGACATATATACATTAAGGATACACATTCGACAGCATTAGGTAGAAAATGCGGGCAAACCATCCCTTTCCATGATATAGGACCTAGATGCAATGCTAACAGGTTTGATTGGATTATTAATTGGATTTTCGTACAATTATGAAAGCAAATTTAAGCGAATGGCAGCGACACTGCCATTTGACATGAAGTAAATCACTACTTGAGTTACTGTCTCATTAGCTTTTCATCCCCACGATTCACTTAACTTATCGTCCTCTAAATGTCTAAAATTTACTCTTAGTTTGAGACATATGTGCAATTATTGGGAAAGTGTAAGTCAGCAAGTTTTCTTCCACACACGAGACTCAACAAACGACATCGTTTTCCAATTGGCAGTAAACCGTATAATCTAATTAATTCCCCATCCGGGGAATTGCTCAAATTTCACAACTTATTGGTAGACATAGGAAATGCAAATCGCAATTTCCGGAAGTGTTTCCCAAGTTCCTAATAATTAAATAGGAATAGAAATACCAAAATTTGAATACTACGCTGCAGAGCAATACCATACGCATTCCACTCATTTAACATGAAAGCGCCAGTGAGAAGTTTTTAAGTTTTGGGGGAATAATACACAACGCTCAAACATTCTACATAAACACCGGTTCGTTGTGGATAGCTTAAACAAGATGCCACATACCAAGTGCAGAGTAACCTAGCCAGTGACAAATGTCAAGTCATCCAAAATGACCAGAAATTACAATTTGTCAATGTTAATTTATGGTCATCCAAAATGACCATAAATTATCTATACCAAATTTCAAATTGGCGCCATTTTTCTTTGGATTTAAAAATATACATTTTGTCATTTTGTCAATTTGGACACTATCTGCCAAAATATCTGAAATGGTGACATTTATTGATCTCTTAAAAAGTTTAAGTGAATCCACAAAGACGGAATTAAAAGGCTTTGATGCCACTGCCATGTACGAGTACTCACTCATTCATTGATTAATTTAATCACTGTGTTCAAATTGCAATTCATCATTCAATCAACCATTTTCGGGGGATTTATTGATGTTTCGGGCTATACACTAATGTATAGTTCCCCCGGGGGCTTAGTTCAAGTTGTACGGTAAGCAGAATTTGTAGGTACCTAACTGGTTGGTAGCAATCAGCGAATTAGTTTCTTTGCTCACATAACCAGCGTGCTGCTAGTGGAATGAAGAGGCTACCTTGTTTTCAAGCTGTGAAGCAAACGCAGGCAGAGCTTAAAAGCGATCGGGCTAGTTTCCCATTTCTAGCTCCCTCTTTCTCTCATCACATTCTACGTGCATAGCCAGAATATTCATCGCCATTATAATTAATTAGTGCACAGTCAGCATTAAGTACCCTTCGTTCTCTCTCCTCTCTCTCTCTCTCACATACACACTCTAGGTCTCCCTTTCAACTTACGTTGGCGTATCTATCTTGTCAGTGTGTTCATAGAATCTCTGTGAAATAGCCAGTCTATCACAGAATACATTATATAATAGAGAGAAAGGTAATCTGAAAAAATATCTTTGAAATGTTTGCTGAAAATCTTCTGGAAGTATATCAGAGCAGATGTGCACCAAGTTTTCCGCTATAATTTTCACTATTTCTTATTTCTTATGACTCAGACAAATTAGGCTACTTTGGAAAGGAGGTCCAGCTTAAAATATTTAAACCATGATTGAAGTTAGCAATTTACAATTCACTCGAGCACAAATGGAGTTAAGAGGAAATTCATCACAAAAAGGCCCACCCCATCTACTTACTACTCAATATCAGTTTTGCAATGCACTCCACTGTCACTATGTTTACACCTATAAATGCAAATGTAACAAGAAAATAGAAAATCATTCTGGCAATGGGGTTTACAGTATTTAAATACATTTAGTATAAAGGAGCTCGTGCCGTTTGTAAATACGGAAGATTGATGTTCATTTTGTCTTTAACCAATTAATTGGTTGGGAAATTCTACGCTATTCCAAAACGGATACTCTCGATTAGACTCCATGTGTATATATTGTTGAGAGAAATTAAAATGTCTAAATATCCATACACCTTTCACGACATTGCAATCAGGATTCAATCAATGGGAAATCCCGGTTAAAACAGTTTCACAAATCTGGACTTCGGTAGTCGAATTTTATTGGCGGAATTTGCTGAGTCCAAAATTTCTTAGTTGGAGCCACACCGACCTGAAAAGTGCATTCCGAAGCAATCGCATCTATCTCTTCCATTCATTGTGACGGTCAGACTCGACCTGCTGCTTCTCTGCCAGATTCAACTATCTGTATAAGCAAGAAATGAAAGCGAATTGAATGGTCAGAGAATTTGTGCAATGTAGCTTCGATTGTGTAGACCTTTTCCTCCAGGCTCTGCGGTTAATATTTGCAGACTTTCATTCTGTCAGTCAAGAACTGGAGCGGAAAAATATTGAAATTAAACAATGCCACTGTACATCACTCACCTTTCGGCTATGTAACAATAATGTGTCCATTCCGTCCATTTTCAAAATGTTTTGCCTTTGATTTTGAGTTCATCTTCCTGACAAGACGTATAGCCACAAATCACACGAAACATCTTCCACAATAGAATAACACAATGAAATAAAAAGACGCCCGTGATCTTTGGCACATCTACTTATAATTCTGTCAGATTTTTTCTAAGCAGGTTTTACAAAAATACAAGCCTTACAATGTATGTACATGACGTTTTGTGTTGTGTAGCTGGTCAATCTTGGAGTTTTTCACAGATAAAATTCTCTTTTCGCCTACAAGGTTATTCAATTAGATTCTAAAATCGAAAAGCAAGTGCGTACGAGATTTTGAATAGAATCCATCCGGAGAATCATTAAACCATTATGAGTGTGTACAAATATG
>JABASC010001233.1:0-25639 GCA_019776185.1 Plutomurus gul | reverse complement strand
AAAATTTCTCATTTTCCCAATTTCCCATTTTCCCACCTGCCAGGCTACTGCCCAATTTCCCATTTTCCCAATTTCCCACTGGGATTTCCCACCCGGGAAATTTCCCCTTTAAACCCTGAAATGCCCTGAGACTATTTTAAATACTGTTTTGCGAAAGATTAAGAAGACATCATTGTAAATTTAGAGTACATTATGCACTCATTAATTAAACAGCAACATCTATTAATTAGTATATTATATTTGTATTGCATGTAAAACAAATAGACAATTCTACGTCTGAATCCTTCACCGATAAAATATTTAGTAATTTGTGTGTAAAAATTGTTGAAGTAAATTACTTCTCATGAAAAATAGCATAATGAGCAATGACAGGAATTGAAATATGAAAGTATATGTAGTAGTACAAAATGTAGGTAAGCATGAATACTTAAGGTACATTTTATATACAGAGATTATGCTTTTGAAACAGCACATTATGCTACACAGTACATAGATGTACTGCGCAGTTCATTGAGACCGAAATGAGAGGGATTTCTTTACACTCATTCATATTTATTAGAGAGTAGTGTATCATCCCATTGTGACAGGAATTTGTAAAGTATCTCCGCGCACTCAAAGGTGACTAAATAAACGGAGAATGAATTCAGAGTTTGAAAAACTGCGGTTTGGAAAACTTTGACCTTAGCTGAAATGAATGGAAGGGGGTGTAACCGATTCAGAGTAGGACGAAAAGCAGTCAAGAATTGTCCTGTTGCCCAATTGTACACAATATAGGAGAAATACAAGATGTTATTTACTTGTGTATTTCATCATATGCCAGGCCTGCACCTATTACAAGTTTGCTTGCACGTAACAACAATTTTCAATTTCTGAATGAATTTTAGCTAAAGAATGACTTGGATGAGTTTCAGAGGAGGAGAGCGGATATTACCTTTTATTTATTCCTCCAAGATCACATTGCCAATGAATGAAGAGTGTATTTATTTATTTCTGATACACCATGGTACATAATACATACTGCTACAGAGAAGTAAGACTCTTCAATGCTGTGAGCTCATAAAGGTGGTAAAAGCACAGTAAATGCACACATGTTTTTATGAAACTATTGCTCTATCAATTTTGTCCTTTTCTGTGATTCTATGGACTCGAGGGCTTTCCTTGTTCAAAATTGAATGTCTATTCCGTTTTCAATGCGCAAACGTACATTGTTTAAAGTATAAATACTATCATTTGGTTGCACAACCCAAAAGTATCTATAACAGCATCAGATACATTACAATACTGTACTGTAGAAACCGTATTGCAATACAAAGTATAAATTTTGTGGTATAAATTCTTATCAAATTGTAGCTACATCTACATATAGTATGAGTTTATTTAGTCTATCAGAGGAAGCTAAATTCGTGTACATAAATATAGGTGCATGTATTTATTTGAAGGTACGATGTCCGGTTATTTATTAGGGAAAACATGACCATTTCGTATATAGACATAAAACGTGAAGTTGGCTGAATCGTGTAATAATATATGACTGTATGTATAGTGTGTAAGCTAATTGTGCGCTTTGTTTGGCAATATGAATTTTGCTTTCATTTAGTCTGCCTGACTGAATCAAGTGAACAAAGCGTTCCTACTCACGGGATTGTATTTACAGGAAGCGAGCTTTTAGGTTTTAAGCTTGACTTAGCTTATTAAAGTCACCTTTAGAGACAAGACTGCTCCTATGTACAAGTATTGGAAGTCAGACAGGATTCTGTTGACACTAAAGTTCCATTGAATAATAAAGTTCATTGAGAGAGCGATCCCCTTATTGTTGGCCAGAGAGATCTTTTACTATTTGTAAGTATTGTAAGTATTCGAGGAGCATAATAGGGACTGCTATTGTGTCGTAGTCCGGCCGATGCTGCTCAAACTCCAAATGCTATAAGCAGGTAATGTGTCTTTACCACTGTACTAAATATTCACTGTCTAAACTGCATTTGTGAGATCATCTACCGTGCTGCTCCTATGTACTACAGACTATACAGACTACAGATAGGATATGAACATAGTGACTTTTGGCTGATGATGTATAGGGCAGACAAAAAGAGTCCCTCTGCTGTGTCTCTTCACGCACAGAATGAATGGAGTTGAATCTACCTCTACCTATTCCATCATGGGCTAATAGTGTACCCAACTTCTTTTGTCCCTTTCATCTCATTCCCATTTGACTCCTGCTGTACAATTTGTCAAGCAGATTACAATTTACACAGCGAGTAAAGACCGCTTACCCTATTATGCTGTGTACACGTCCTTAGTCATGCAATGAAAGTCATTCTCTCCTTCCGCTATCCTATTTGTCCACACACACAACTAATATGTACATTGCCCATTATGTATTCAATCTCTATAACTCCTTACAGCGTAAGTAGCCTTTTAGTGGCCATGCAGCCAGCGTTTAAACAAGAGTCCACCTATAAAAGCAACAAATGTATTTCCACGCATACCCTTTCACACATATCTGTGCAATTATTTGTTATTTATATCATGGTATTCTATATACACAGCACCATAGTAATGTAACCCTATACCTAAATTTAGACGGACTATGTCTGCTTCTTCAGCGGAATGCTTTGAAGAATATTTGCAAGAGAAATATTACATTTTATAATGAAGATATTACAGAGTTAGGCAATTATTGTATAATCGTTTCTCACTACTCGTACATACAGAGAGAAGTTTGATGAATGGAGAATCTTCGTACTTTCACATCAAGTGGAACATCCTACTGTACAGATTTTTTGGTTGGATGGTGGTGAGACAATTTAAGTATTAAGAATTCGTCTATCCATATATTACTGTATGGTAGCGTATATATTTGATTTTACAAAATGACAAGAATACACAGCGACAGAGAGACGTGTAGAGCACGGAAAGGAAATTAATAAAAATGCAACTAATACAAGGACTTGTATGACGATTAGACATTTCCCTATAATTCTGTAGAGAGTGAGTCGGTTGTGTGCATAAGTGAGTTAGCAAGTGTAGGAGACACAAACAGTGAGTGTGGATTGGCTGTGAACAATGTGCAAATTGCTACTACTTAGCAGCGACAAGGCGAGAGTGAAGAAACTCGTGTTCTCACAGTCAGACCGAACGTAGCAACTCACTCGAGAATTTGAGAGAAATGAGTCCGCTGTTTCAATTCTTTGAAAAAAATCGAGTAGAATCATACGGATATGCATAGGAGAAAAATGAGTGGGAGCAGCTGCGAACAAAAAGTGAAAATGGGCTCAAAACGCTCCCCATATTAGTGCCTTGCCTTCCTCTCCGACATTTACCATAATGATGACTAATTTCAGGGAATAAAAATTCGTTCCTCTTCGTTTTTACTTCTTGCGACTTATATATGCTGCGTTTCTTTGTACCTAGCCTCTCTGCTAACTTTACTATGATTAATTTCAACTTTATTACACCGAACAGAGAATGCACACACACACACACACATACATACACATACAGAGCATTACATATGAGAATGCAGTGATAGGAGAGGGGAGCAATTTACTCAAATTCAAATTCTTTTGGCTAAATTCACACAAGTTGACGTCGACTCTAACATACGTCAGCATTGTACATGCAAATGCACACCATACTATACTATACACAATGTATATTTATGTGGACGGAATTTCTCTAGAAAGTTAAGGCAGGCTGAAACGTCAGTAATTGTCAAAATACAGCTGGCTGCTCAAGAAGATGGCTGAAAAGTGACACTCGGCTGCAGAGCTAAAGTTCTGCTGTTGCAATCATTTCTCTCATGTACTTGCATAGAAACTCATTTTGTTTCGAAGAAGATAATAATAAATAGTGAATAAGGCTTGTACAGATGAATAATGAAATAAAGAATGATAGAAGTTGTTGATGAAACAAAACATGGGCCTGTCTCTGCTCCCCGCACATACAGAAACCGAGAGAAGCCTGGATCCAGATGACTATCTGTCACAAGCATGAAATCCGGAATGAATATTAGCTATGAAATGTGCAAGGAGATGAGATTGGGTGAAAGAAAAAAAATGATGATGAGGGGTGGGATTTGTTGGAAAATGTCTATTTGTACAAATTCCACTTACTTTATTCGAGCAGAGGAATGACTACCTACTGCTACGTCCATACTACCTACAAATGTAAGCTCACTTTTACACACTTTGTGCATACACATATGCATATCCATATACAGTGTGCAAATCTACGGCAGTTCCCGTACAACACCTACTGATATAGATTTTGTAGGGCGGGCTATAGTTTTTTCTTGCCTTTCTTGCTTGGTGCTGGCTTTCACTTAGTAGTAGTTGGGAGTAATAGGAAATATTCCAGATTTCTTCATGATGGATTGTGCCTATTTATACAAACTGCTGAAAACTTGAGACTCATTTGTCTCATGTGCATAATAGCGTGTGCACTGTGCTGTTTTGTGTGTGTGTGTGTGTGTGCACAGAGGAGCGGACTCGACGAACTACAACCGACTTATATTATGGTAAGTCGGCAAGTGTATATTCTCATTACACAGTGTACAGCCTAGGTATCACAAATATTATGCTACATAAATATATGCCATCATAGATAGCATTACTACTGTATGTGTGTGTGTGTGTGTGTGTGTGTGTGTGTGTGTGTGTGTGTGTGTGTGAGCAGTGCAGAAAACATAGCCCATATATAATAAGTAGAAATAGTGGAAGAGTAATAGGAATACATGGTGAGTAAGTGAGCATAGGGCAGCGTGCTTTCTGTTCAGCTCTGTAGAAATCTTCTAAGGCGGATCTCATTCCTCTCTCTATGCAAATCACAAATTCGTCTATCGTCGACTTGACTTATTTCATTCCCTACACATTCAACTTTCATCGTGTCACATCAGCACGCCCGCTCTGAAAACTCCACAGGACTTAAAATCATTCTGGTGCCGTAGAATGATGAAATCAGCCTTCCTGAATTGAGACTACATATTATGAAGCTCCTGGCCGTGTAAGTCTGCCAGTTTTCTCGTTTCCAACATAACCCTGAATATGTTCATGTCATGTATTTCGATAGACTTTTCTATCCCATCAGTATTTCCATCTAATTCTCTTTCTTTTGGCCAACACACTCAACGTTCTGCTCACTCTCCACCTCTAATTACTATTCTAGTATACCAGTGAACGTATCCAATGAATTTCAATGATCTATTCCAGATATAACCCCTGCTTCTACTTCGTATTTAGCTATCGCATAGGTTTAACTTTGATCCTCTCCTTCATTTCATAGCGATTCATCAGCACGTTCCATTTCATCTCAAAGCCTCTTCTCAATCTCTTTTCTATTCAATTACATTCTATACATCATTGTAGCAAATAGAACCATACACCGTGTTACATTCTTCTATCACATCCAATTCAACAGCACATAATATTATTTCACCAATCAACCTTTTTTCTACTTAACTCTCAAATGGCGTATAACATTCTTTGGAAATCTATTTGCATGATGGTTTCTATGGAACGATTCATTTGACTTTACAATGCAAATAGAAATATATGTTGAACACTTTCCACCTTTTTCTTCATTAATATTATGAAAATTAATCTATGTATTATAGCCAAAGCTAAAATGCCAACTAGTACGTAGTATACGAATACGAAATGTACTAATTATGGAAAATAGAATTCTGTAGACCATGTGGATTAACTAAATAAATTCCGGGAACCGTCCTATATAATATTATATTCTATCTGCAATCATGTAATCTTAGGCTGTAAAACTGAGATTAATTTTACAGATAACAATTCTAGGTAGTCATTTTATATAAGCACCGCAGTAATTACGGACGTAGTGAGACACACATGAAAAATACAATTTTGATTTAAGAATACATTTCATTTTAAGGTTATTAAAACTACTGTGCAAATATATTTATTTAGTGAATAAAACGAAGAATTGTCTAATATTTAATCAATTAGGTTTATAACACAAAGAAGATAAAACGAACTGGATATGCACACAGCAGCATAGACAGATCTAGCTTGTTTCGTGTGAAGGGAGATGGCGTATTCGGAGCTTTCACCGAAAACAAGTGTGCTCATACATTGCGTCTTTCAATGGGCACAGATTCCAATTTAACTCTTGAGCAACAAAGTTGAAAAGAATTTCCCTAATATAAAACTGGCATTAGGGAGAAAAAATATTCTGATAATATCTGTATACGTAAGTATTAAATTTCCACCAATCACAAAAATTAAAACGAATATTTTAACAAAAACTGTTTTATATTAAATTCAAAGCTAATCTTGTAATAATTAAAACAACTGCAGCTACCAGTGAAGTGTGTATGTACATTGTGTGTATCTAACTGAGTACAATAACAAATGTGCAAATGGTAAAAGTACCATTGTTATATGGACACTGTATATTTGTATGCGATATCCGAAGCGTGGAAATGTCCTAGTGCCGTGATTGAATTATAATGTAATCCAATTAGGGAGTGATATCGCAGAGCCTGTTTACAAGACAATAAGGAGACCAAGAGAATAAATTTACAGATGTTATACAGTATAGTAGTCTGCAGGAGTGGAGACCATTTAGCTGTAGTTTAATTCGTATGAGGGCTCATAAATAAACATCAAGACAAAGGACTTCCAAGGATAGAGAGTAAGTGAGATGGAGAGAGTAGACGCTGAAACTACTCTCTGTAATAAAGGAGTCTGAGTTATAAGGTACGGTTGGATGGAGAACCAAGTGCATGCAATTAGATTAGAGAGTGAGAGAGTTGAGCTATACGAGAAAAGGAGTTATTAATATAATATTCCGGGGTGAGAATCTGAATAGAATAATGAAAATGGATGTATTAGTATATTGTGACTGTAAATGTTACTTTAGTAGTTTCTAATGCTTTAGATTGACTTGTCAGTACATAAATGCATAAGTAGTGATTAGGTTCATAGGTTGGAGATGAGCGCAATTTATTACAAATGCAAATGCAGCCTCCTCCTGCGTTACATACTAATACGTATACGTACGATATGTACACCTAATTTTACCAAATTAAACACATCTGTATTAATCACAGTGTTGCTAAACCATGTGCATTCTAATAAAATAAAATATTTTCAAATTGATCAATGTAAATAAAAATTCATGAGCACTGATACACTTTTAATACAGTCATCTCGACATGATTTTAACTAAGAGCTTCATTTTGTCTAAGAATTAGATTGTTTTGGAACAGACATGTAAAAGTGTTTAACGAATTCAAATTCTGTGATACAAAAGAAGCAAAGAGCTCAACTTCGTTTCATAATTAATTAAAAATTTAAATTTGTGATTCAATTAATTCTTTTCAGAGCCACGCTGCAACTAAAGGAAGAGAGGGGAGTAGTACGAGTTTTTTAATAAAAAAAACTTTAGATATTGGTAATGTGACAATAAATTAATGTAAATGATAATGGAAAAGTGGTTTTAATATGATAAGCTGTAGCTAATTGAACGTAGACAGTGCTATAAGAAGTCTACTTTACACTTAGACGCAGTGGGGATTGGGAAAAAAGGAGTTCAAGGAGCACTACAGTCTACACACATTCTTTCAACGGAGTCAGTGAGTGCAGAAGTGGCTCTGCATTATTATAGAAGAAGCAGCAGCAGCAGCAGCATCAGTAGTAAGTAGAGTAGGAGTGAAGAAAAGACGGGAGAGTGCCAGGAAATATACGACAATCATTTCACTCAAGTTGAACTCACATAAGGACATGAGGGTAATAGTGGCAATAGATAGTTTGTATTATGTGGGAATGGATGGATAATGGTGGGCAAGAGAATGTGACACTTGCTTTTGGCTCTGTAATATGATTAGCTCAACTGGACTCTTGTCTACTATATATGACAGTGCACGGCATTAACTTTGGACGTGATGTTATTGATATAGGTAAGCATTTCCACAGCGTACACTGCAAGCACCGAGCACCGATGACTTTATGACCCGGCTACATTATATTACAGTGCTTTACTTTGCTTAGCCGCCCTTCGATGGTGGTGGTTCAACTTTTGGCTTCTTCCCTGACACTATATACTTACCAGTACGTAAGTACGTACGTTATATAGATGAGCACCGATTCTGTCTTCGTTGTTTGTGGCCATTGGCAGAATTGAAAACAATGCAACTGTTGGGTCATATACGCTCACATTCGACGACGACTCTCTCACACAATTTCCAATGTAACCACACTGCAACATGTTCTGCTCTACTACTGCGACGCTGCTCTGCTCTGCAAATACTTTACTGAGTTCTCATGGAGACACTGCTCTGTGTGCATGTACCTGAAACTCATTAGAACCCTCTTCCATGTAGAAATATACGGCTAAACGTAAGTTTACGCTCAATTACAATAATGCCTATGATATCCCATTGGAAAACATGCTCATTGTCAGTAAAAGAGCCAAGTGTAGTGTTAAAGCGTAAAATTTGCTTGTAGGCCTTCTGTATGCATACAGCTAAACAGTGGTGGATAGTAAGTTGCTCTTCTGTATCTACACACTACTGTGTATGTACATATAGTGATACGGAGTCTTGCATGTGAACAGAATGAGGATGGTAGGAGGAAATGGGAGAAACGCTCTTTGCTCCATTGAGAGGATTTTCGTAAACCGTTTTAGGGTATTATTATTACTATTGCTATTATTATGATGACATTGTAAAAGGTGTGGAGCGACTGCCAGAGGAAAGTAGTAAAGCGAAGAAGCACAATGAAATATATATACGCTATAGAATTCAAGTGGGTTAAAATGCCTTAGCATAAGCATCCTCTTTCGCCTGTGATAATGCTAAGGTGTTCCTTCCTTAGGTTCTGTCTTAAAAACCTGGACATGGCAAAACAACGACAATTCAACTTGGTTCACGTTGAATTGGATTCCAGGGCGAGGAGTTATTGTAATTCGGAGTCACTTATATATAATGTGTGTGTCTGTGTATAGAGGGTATACAGGTCTACTTGTTGTTGCAGGGCATTTGCGCTGTATAAGTATATATAAGTAGACATGGTAGTATGGATGAGGCAGTAATACAGTTATAAGTGCTAAGTCGAGAAGTTATAATATTATGCCAGCCAGGTTAGTATTTATCCTCTTGTGTTTAGTTTTCTTTGTCCGTCCGACCGACTTGTCTACAAAAATACTACAGGACCTGGTTATATGTGCTGTGTTGGTCTTAAGAAGTTTTTCCATGAAAGAGAGTTAGAGAGACGGTGTGACCCTTATGTCTGACTAGACAGCTTGGCACCAGCTTAACTACAATTCATCACCTTCAAAAAGACATGAGCTGAAGCATGTCTACTCATAGTCTTTGTAATTCTTAGCTCGTCTTCTTGTAATCGTCTCACATCACGTACGATACTACGACTAATAGAATATGTTCTCTCAAAATAAATCCTTATCCCTTCTTGTTGTAAACATCATTTCTCATTTATTTATTTATTATTGCTTCATCCACTTTGTTCATTTTCTCTTAATTCTTCAGTTTATTTGTGGCCCCTGTACAGCTGACCCTTTCAAAATCCCTAATGTTTAATTTGCCAGCGAGCAGGAATCAAAATACCATCCATTCTCTCTCTCTGTCAACTGTTCACCCAGATTCAGAGGGTTGCCTTCGGTTTCACGCATTTTAACGCTCTTCCCCGCTATCTCTGTGTATGTACTTATTTATGTTGGCAAAGGATGTTTGTTGGAAAACAAAATTGCTCTACGTAACAAATAAGGTCTATTACATAGGCTCCTGGTTAAATGATAAGTGAAATAAAACAAAAGTTACCGTGATGAAATTCGACCGTAGTAATTTGTAAACCATCTAAAAAGATTATTAATTATTAGGTTTACACTTATTGACTTTGTTTAGTGTCTAATTTTACAGGGTGATCCAGATAAACGGACACAGACTTGACATTAAATATTTTCGTTGTAATTATCTGCCACAAAGTAAACATTGCTGCATCAATTAAAAGGTAAAGCTGTAACCAATAATTGCAATAGTCGTGGTAAGACCCAGTCGGTCTTATTGCATTACAACTTCAATGTCGTTTTAGCATAGGAATGAACAATGATTTTTTCAACTAAGGTTTATTAAATAGTACAAGTAAACTCACATATTTGGTTTGCTAGCTACCTCTAACTAATTTTATTGAATTGTTCATACTGTGCACGTTCAAGTTTTTATTTGTCAAGATTTGTTCTTACAGAGTTTAAAAATAAAAGAATTCATGTTATTATCTCATAACATGCAAAGTAATTTCAAAGTTAAATCAGAGAATAAATTGTTTCCGAAAATAAAAGTAAGGAGCAATTCTACTGTTGGAAATAACGTACCACTTTAAAAGTTAAATGTATCTTAAACATTGTAAATAATGTAATGGAGTTGATTGTGGCTGATTTTCAAGTGAATCCTTCCACTTTGAAGTGTTTAGATATCAATCTATCAATTGTAACTCACAGTAACATTAGAATCCATTAGAAGGAGACACGTTTTATGAATAGGAAGGCAGTAACTAGCTGAGTTGATCTAATTTCGGTTAACTTAAATGTAATCCCGGTTGTCAGGAAAAATAGGTTTACAATGTACGTGTAGGGGACTTTCTAAATAGTTATTGTAGGCATATTGAAGCCTGTTATGTTTGAAAAGGTTGACTTCAGTGAAGTAGTTCATCCCATCAGAGATTTAAAAGATAAGTCAAAGTCTCGAAGGATTTCCTCTGACATTACACGTACATGTCGCTGAATGGCACAACTCACCTGGAGCACCTTTCAAGCTGCCTTCCTGCAGTAGGCGCAGCATTGAATTGCACACCACCACCAATACTGCTGCAAGCCTCTATGCAAGTAGACTATACGTGTAGTTGAAGCTTCTGCTGCTGCATGGAGAGTTCGGGAAAACCTTTTCCTTCTGCTTAAAGGGCTTTGCTTCCTTTACATTCTTTATGAGGGTCATTTACGATGCCAAGAAGAGACTTAACAGCAAACTTTCAATTCGGCCGCTCCTTCCTCTCTCAATGAATGAACTCTTAAGTCTCTATAGACAAGCAGGGCGCACAAAACATATTTCTGGGGGATAATCAGTTTCGTTTTAGCGTACTTTACTTTGTTGGTAATGTTCTTTCGATCTGGTCCACATACTGACACGACGTTGGCGCAAAGACAACCCACGTTGCTTCTATATATGCCTATAGATACTATAGGAGAGACTCTCATGCAAGTATGAACTGAAATCGAGAAGTCATAATCATTTTATGCAGGTGTCTTCAAAGCGCTAAATGTCAAAACTTTTAGATCATTCACACTTGCTTTACTGGGGGCCTTCAGCTGACATGACACACTCGTTCCAGGGAATGCACCACAGACAATGAGATGATAATTGTGGATGTAATTGAAAACGGAGACGGGAATATCGTGTGGCTGTAAACTGGAGATGATTTAGGTAAGCCAGAAATTCATGAGATGAAAGACATGTCGTCTTAGCATCAGAATGCGAACGAGGAATGGTGCTGATTGTCTGCACAATTTTGAGGTATTCGAACAGAGACCCGAGAAAGTTTTTGACGCCTTATTTATATGGTTTATGCATACTACACACACACACACAGAGTAGAGAGAGAGAGATAGAATGTTTTATAGCCTCTTGGGCTCTCAGTTGATCGCTGCACATTTCTATGTACAATATATTTCAATTCAATCCTAGTTGATACGATAGAAGCATGAATAATGTGAATTTATTGTGGGAATAACTTATAATATGATGCCACATTTGAATTTATTCCGTTCTTGTCTACCAGCCCACAAAACACACACGTCTAGCTGTTATACAAGTGGGTTGACATGACACGACATTGGTGCGAGGATGTTTTTCTGGTCCGTGTTTAAAGTAACCGTCTGGTTGACTTGCCAATTCAATTCGGTAAAAAGCGGTTATCTAGCAGAACTTTGATGAAATCCATGAGACTTACGTGTACCTCAGTAGCAGACCAGGTTGAAGCTTGTAAAAGATACTTGCTCCATTATTTAAGAATAATATTGTAAGAACATCTTACCTGTCTGCCTGTGAATTCTCGGATTCAACTTACGTTTCATTCATACACATCTACCTGCCTGCAAACGTTTTTTTCTTCTTTTCTTACGTATATTACAACGTGGAGTCAATAGTAGATATAGTAGATATAGTCAAGTTGATAGATATTACATCAGTAGCAAGATATTAAAGCAATAATAGGAAATAGACAGTTCACTATTGAATGTGAATTGATATGGGTGTTCGGCAAAGTTCTGTTGGAAGGAAATCGACATTTTCTTTTGGGGCCTACTTTATATTTGTAAGATTGTTTGTAAATAGACAATGAGAGAAGTTTGAATGAAGTGCGTTGAATGAGTGTTTGTGAAAAGCGGTAGTTAATGCTTATAAGTAGTAGAATTGAGTGGACGCTCAGTCAGAAACAAGTTGACTGTGGGAAATGGTAGTAAAGTTGCAGGATTTTATGAATGAAACGGAAGAAGGTGGGACCCACTCCACAATTTCTTCAGCCGAAATTCAGGTGTACACAAAGAGCGCGACTTTACTTGACTCTGCTCAAGACAAGTAAGTCAAACCAAGAGTCACGACGACGACGTTCATTCATTCATTCACTCACTACACATAGTGCACAGTATTGAGTAGAGAGAGTAGTCTATAGTCGTAAATAGATGGTGGACAGTGTCGTCTAGCACGTATAAACCTATATAGGCATAGACCGTTCCGGTTGGTGTTGATACCATACAACAGCTAGTCACATTCATTCATTGACTCATAATAATGCAGTTGCACCATACCGACTTTACTACAGAGCTCTTCTCGAATGTCAGAGGACGCAGAGAACAGGTAGCCAAGTCACACCAGACAAGTTGACTGCTCGAAAGAATTCAAGAAATTCATTGATGCAGTCACAATTGACTGAAGATATAGTTGCATTGTATGCACATATTTGGGCAGAGGAGGTGGGTGGGTAATGGCATTTTATGACCTATACAGACACACACAGTTGTAATAAACTACCCATTTATAGGGGCACTTCCTGTTGTGATTCATCCTAAACCCAACTACTCACACCTGATTGTAATGCTGCCTAACAATGCCCACTGGAGAAATGGTAAATAAATATAAATGTATATTTGTTTGTACATACAAGTAGACCCTTATGAAAAGGCAGGTAGAAGACGGTGTCATCAACGGCTAACCTGATTTGCCTGGTAGTAGTGGTGGTGGTAGACCAGAATGTCGCCGTTCAGTCTGGTACGCAGCATTTGTTTGATGTGTATAAAATTGCGTTTTGGGTCACAAACTGGACGGCGATAAATTAACTGGCTCGATACAAGTGCGCTATTTTTAGTCCAGCCACCAAGTGCATGAAGGTGCACAATAATAACAACTGTATGCATGAAATACGATATTGCATTGTTACTATTTGTCTCTTTGGTGTAACTATAGAATAATTGGACCTGCACAAACGTAGTCACTACTTAGCATTTACTATCAGAGAAATAAAACTCTTTGTCAGAGTCATTATAGAATGCATGCATTGATGGATAAGAGTATTCCTCTACATGTTCACCAGAATCGAATGGAATGGTGGTGGTGGTGGGCGATAGAAAATTGTGATATATTATCTAGTGCATTTGAAAAGAGGTACGTACCTGTCTATTTGAGATGCATGTATGGTACAGTGTATTCTACTTATAAGTATGGTGATATATGATCCGCCTAGCGGAAGGACTATAAAAACGTGCAAGTATATAGTATCGCCTATACTTTTAGCTGTGTGCCCGGTTTAATGCAGGAGTAATAAATGAAATAAAAGTGGTGTGATGGATACGGGGATATATCTTTGTGCGTCGAATGAGTATCGAGAGGAAGAAAGGATCGGCGGATGGGCACACAGCCGACAGACAGAGAGAGAGAGACAACGAACGAGAGGAGGAAAGAAAGAAAGGCAGAAGAGAGAAAAAAGAGTTTGCTCATAAAAAGTTGAGCATTGTATCAAATCTGATAGATTTGATGGTGCTAGTCATGATGACGAATGGGGATGGATGGATAGTTTCACAACAAGAGGGAACGGATGGGATGAAGTAATGAAGTTCTCAGAGAGCAGTCTGAGATTCATTCAGAGAAGAGTCTCTCTCGTGTACAACACACCATCCACTGTATACAACGTACGTTCTACGTGTGTAGTCCTACAGAAGAAGTGCTCAGCGTCTGACTCTGAGACCATTACTGGACTATAGTATTGCACTGTCTAGCAAGAGTGGAGTCTACCACAGAGACCATGTAGTGGTGGTGGTGGTGGTGGTGGTGGTGGTAGTAGTAGTAGAAGTACTATGTACACGAGAGTTGGTTGCTGCTACAGATGGAATGAGTAGAGTCGAGTGATGTGAGAGCGAGCACTGAATCCGACCAAGTTTTCTCTCGCGTAGTCATTCAAGAGTAATAGCAGTGGTATGCAGTAACAGTAACTTGAGGAAAGAGAATAGAAGAAATGTGTAGAACAATAATTTGCGGTTGGTGAAGTAGTTTGTCGAGAGCAGAGCTTCTCCATGATGATCCTTGATACTGTTGTTATAAAGAATGACTAATAAATGGATCAGGGAAGAGTTTCTGGGGAGAGTTGAAGAATAACTTCTGAAGATTTGCACCCTAAGGCCACACGAAGAAAACAACCAAGTCGTACAACACACACACATACAGGAATATGAACAGAGGACTCATTTTATCGGAATGTTACATGGCTCAGTTGGCCGAGTGGACGGACACCACATCCACACACACAGTTGGGTGCCAATAGTGTGGCCAGCGGATCAAGAGTCGGCATTCGACTGGCTACTAATGTAGTGCTGCATGCAATCACAGTATATATACAAAAGTGTATAGAGAAAGTAATGGAGACGGAGTTTGAGAAAGAGAGTATAGTACGTGAACCTACTTTATGTTTTACTAAATTGTATTATAGTATATCTATGGGTGGTGCGGGAGTCAACAGTGGATGTTTGTTGAGGGCAAGGAGTCATTGGTCTGCTGTGTTCACTTTGTGTGTGTGTGTGTTGGGTCGGCGGACAGATATTGCCATTGAAGAACATGATGGTGAGATCTTAGCAGAATAAAATGCTATATATGAAGTGGACACAGGTGGACTTAATGACTTCTGACTCAGTAGCCACACTTTGCACTCTCGTATTTCTCCGGCCAACGGAGCAAACTTGACTTGTCGTCTCTTATTGTATTATACATGGATAGCTGGGAAAATGATACCGCAAGTATCTGTGCAACTGTGACCACACCAAACTGAGGATCCATTACGGTCTAAGTAACTCGGTCCTATCATTAACATTGCCTCGTCCGCTGTGCTACACACTGTGTTGGCCTTGCTTGCTTGTGTCCGTCGGGCCGCAAACACAGACTCGCTCGCTCGCTCGCTCGATCTCGCCCTGTAATCGCATGACCAGACGTTTATTGCACAACACAACACAATCAACTCTGACTTCAACTTTTACTCTACTAACCAGGCTGCCACAAAACAAATACACATCATAACATTACATTGCATTACATCACACTAATCACAAGCAGCAAAATATTGCACTAACATATAATCATTTACTATATTAAATAAACCGCCACTCTATAGAAAGACTACATGGTCCCCGGCCTCCGTCTCCAATCTTCCATTTCAGCGGACCCTCTTAAATTTTGAAGACATATTGCCGTCCTTCCCAACAGCCGTTCATATTCACTGTGGTCAATCTAATCTCTCACTCTTTACTTTTTTCTCTCAGTCGCCTCTGAATGTTTTATGCCTTCCAATCATTTCTTAAAACCCACTTCTCTTCCACAATATAACTGCATTTGCTCTTTGACTTTTTGTCCCTCTCTCCCTCATCTATTCCATTGCAAGGGGGAACGCCTCAATTTAATTATGAACGTTTTTGTCAAACTATGACTAATAGGTTGAGCTGCATGACGCTATGGGGATTAAATTTGCTAAACTTTAATCAATCAGTTCTCAATACAAAATACAAATGTAAATAATAAACTACATATGTACTTGTGAGCAAAAATATATAGTAAAAGTTTGTAATTGTTTTTTTGCACACTTAATCAGAAAATAATAAATCGAAAGAGAGATTGACAGACGTGAATGATTCTTGTTTACTACTTTACTTGGATGTGAGTGCGTGCGTAGGTGGGATTAGAAAGAGTTGGATTAGAAATTATGCCAATTGAAGGATAGAGGTCACTTTTTGCACTGTTTAGGTGAGTTCTAAGGCATTTGGAGAATTGAGTGAATTAGTGAGTGAATGACTGATTGTCAGAGTGTAAAGGTGTGAGACGCCTGGTGAGATTGGGAAGAGGAATGAGTATTTTATGAGCCATCTTCGTGAGGTTGTGAATAGGATGCTATATAAGAGATGTGATTAGTTTGACCGGGTAGATCTAAGTGTTGAAAGTGTTCTTGAGTCGACAGGAATTCTGCTCAAGAGGATCGTATCGACAAACTATTGTCGGATGAAGAGAATCCAGTAACAGTGAAATGAAGAAAGCGAAGTCAACTGGAATGCCGAACAGAGAGAGTTTCCTCGCAATAAAAACGAAAGTGGAGAAGACAAGAAATGTAGCAATAGTTTCATAACATATCACAAATAGAGTAAAGTAAAAACTCACGCCCGACAAATCTAGTGTAATTCTGTTCTCCTTGCTACCCGTACACTGACTACTATAATACTACTGTGCACTTACGGCTCCCGTATTACTACCCGCACGCCTCCAGAAAACGCAGGCAATGAACGGCACACAGAGAGAAAGAGAGAGAGAGAGAGAGAGAGAGAGAGAGAGCTACAAGCTCCTAGCAACTGCTTCACAGCTGCACAAGAAATCTACTGGTGAGCGCAGACATAATATTTGAGAATAGTCCGTATACGTAATAGTTTGAGTCTCTTTGTGTCTTTGTAGTATGTAGTTTGTAGGCTTTCTGAGAAAGGAAGAGCCAATAGATTGTGGCATATCGGAGATAATATTTTTCTATAACGATTCTCAATTCTGCTTTATATAGGCTTTCAGAAAGAGGATTCCAATGGATTGTGTGTTCCATCGCTCGATAGATCGGCAAAATTAATACAAATGATTCCCCATGAACAAAGATATGTCGAGCCCACGGTCATAACTCTCCTCCGAACTCAGGATTTATAACTATTTGCTTCTCTGCCTCACTCCATCCTACAGTCTCTTTCGGCGCTCCTTCACATACTAATGCTCTCCGCCCCAACCACACACATACACGCACGCACATACACACAACAGGGCCAGCCAACATAAAACAAGGCGCTCCCATGCTACAAACAACTGCTATGTAGTATTTCCTCTCCGAGTCACCACGTTCAAATATTTCCCGTTCCCGTTCCCGTCTCATCTCCCTCCCGACATCATCATCCCAGTCATTAGCCATCCATCCGACAGCCATTCACCCTCCTACAACACACTATTATCTATCAGCTCCTTACCAATCATAAAACACCTAAATGCTTGTATTTCCACTTCCATGAATACTTTTCATTTCCCATATCGCCACTTACCTTTTCATAATATTTTATCAGCACCTTCCATCTTCACTTCTATTTACCAACGCTGTTTATTATACGCAACATTAAAAGGGCATTCTTATACTTTTACATATATAGTCCGACCTAGAAGTTTCCTATGCCCGTGTCCTAAATCCACTATTTATATGTATATTATTGAACATGTATTAATAATTCCTTTATTGCCATAAAATTCAACTATTTCCTATTGGAATAATATTTGAATGGAGTTCTATTCTTATGAGTACAATAGTGTAAAGTTTGTGAATTCAATGAAATATAGAGTTGTAGGTTTTTGTAGGCGATTTTGGAATTTTGTGCAGATATTTAAGTTAGTAGAGAAAGTGACACGGAGTTGTTATTGAGCTTAGGAGAAAGTGGTATGGAAGGAGAAAGTGAATAGGGAGGAAGAGCTTTTTAAAAAGCGTCGAAATCGTATGAAGTGGTAGTGAAAGTAGATTCGGGAGGGAGAAAGAAGAGTGGTACGATGATGTTGGAAAGTTTTGCTGATAGTAACTGCCACAGAATGTTGGAGGCGAAGAGCCGGACCAGACTCTTGCAGACCCAACACATACACACACACACGTACTCCTCTGTTTCAAGTTCTCTTTGTTGTACAGAACATACATAATACTTATGGACTGGTGTAGTGTATATTGGAAGTGTGTAAAGCGAAAGTGGAACATGTCGTATGTATGAATGCGTGTGCAGATAGTTTGTAGCGCAGTGAGAGAGGAGTGAGTGGCTAAATGGAGGAGACCCCATGTTGATCGAGCAGGATGATGATGGTTTGAGATACTTGTCTGAGAGGATGGAATGAGTCTGGCTGGGTTGGTGGGTGAGGAAATCTTATCTGTCCCGAGCTATTATTACGAGTGTCTTTATCTTGGCAGAATATCGTTGAAAGAATAACACACAAGTAGGATACTCAGGCGTTTGTCTCGAACTGAAAAGAGATTCAGAGACCAATTTAAAAGCTTTCAACTTAGGCGTTATAGGCTATCTACTTGGCTCCAAATTCCATAGTCTTCACTGCCCCGGCCATTCCACGCTCGTATTTCCACCCTATATCTTCCTCCATACACTCGCACCACTATCTATCCACGCTCTCTGTCTCTTCTCTCTATGCAGAAAAGAAAGCCAATGGATAACACTTACACACTCTCTTCATATATAAATGTGAAGGTTAGTTCAGACAAGGCTCTTATACACTCGCTAGACTTAACTAAACCATTCCGTGCCATGTACTTTTTATTATATTATACTATGATTTCCGGTGAAATGGTTCGGAACCAAAACACCATAAAATTATAATGAAATACAAACACCAATTCAGACAATCACATCAACCTGTAAAAGTCCAAGAAACTTTTAATAAATATCCACGGCAGCTTGGAAATGTTTTATCCAATGATACGGGTTTCAATGTCTACGAAGAAAAAGTGTCATAAGGTACCTAAATACGTAAATAACCCAATGCACACTTTGAGGAATTTTCAGCCGTAATTCCTTAGCTGTTTTAGTTCCAAAGTTCCCGCTGTACGGTGAATATTGAAATAATTAATTTTATAATAACAGCGTTCAAACTTTTCGCCCCTAGAAATTAAAACAAAACTAACGCCGAGACTCTAAAAATTGTGAACCTTTGGATTGTCATCTGTTAGGTGTCTACATTTTGTCCGTGTGAAATGGGACTATTTTGGTGTTAGCGTTTTGTCCGCACGATTTGGCACTTCTTGCCTTGATACCTATATTAGATGATATTACTTACATATAGCCCATCTTCTCGTTTCATCTCTTTGCTGGGATAAAGTATCGAGAAGACTCTCCAAAAATAATGCCTCTGCTGTTAACTTTCTTCTCTCGTTCTATCTTTTAGTTGCAATCCTCCTCTTTCCCTTTGGCAGAAAAGCTCACCATCCTCTTTTGATGGTGGGAGAACAAGCAACTCTTCCACTTTACTACATTTTACTTACCCCAACCATACCTATGATAAGACTAAGTAAGTACAGTCTACAATCTACAATCTTCTGAGTAACCGTCCCTAATACTATCCACTAACTCCACAGAGGAAAACTGTTTTCTTTCGATATGATTCGTATTCAGCCGATTTGCACAATTCATCCATTTCAATCACTCTCCACTGACCACGCTGACCGCCACCTCCAACATATTGCACTGCCCTCACATATGTCTTCTCTCTCATCCCCAAATAGATACTCTTCCTTCCACGATCTTCTATCAATAGTCATCAATATCAATACTACAATCCAACTAACTTGGTGCACATCCAAAATGCATCCAACATTGATATATACATATATTATGCAATATTCATATATTTATTCATAATTATTATATGTTCCATTATAATTAATTTAATTTACTTTTTAGACTTTCTGTTCAAAATTAAAGTTCGTTGGCCTCTTGGGTTCAGAATTATTTCTTTCATTTACCACTCAAAGCAACAGTTGTTGTCATTTAAAGAGAAACAATTTTTGAATTTTAGTAAATGACGGAAATGTTTATTGTACCACTTAATAGCAATTTTAACCAATTATTAATGAACTTTTCTCCTCTACATAGTATATTTTGTTGGAACGGTTTTTCCCACCTTTTAAGTAGATTTATAATATAAAAAGTAACTCACGTCCTACAAATTGGTAAATTACTAATCGCATATTATTTGGTTATAGTGGCAGTCAGCCTTTTAAGTAAGTAGTAATTATTGTGACTTATAAATACAATCGTTGGGACTGCTGCTGCTGCTGGCCCTCTGGTCGTACATTCATATTAAATTATAAGATACATAGAAGGGAATGTAAGCCTTAGTAGCATTATGAGCGCAGCAGGCAGTCTGAAATCGTGGTGTTAGTCCTTAATGTATGTAAGCGGATCAACTCTTCTGCTGCGTAATTAATGTTTCAATTCCAACTCATTAACAATGGGAATATAAGCCTTTATAGAGTATGAGGTGTGTGATTCAATGGGCTGGAACACTGGGCCTATAATAATACGAAAGATTTGTCACAAGAATTAAGATACCTACTTTATATTAGCTTATTCGGTGATGTAAATTCATAACAACTTACTAAAGGCGAGAAATCATTTTCATAATAGTTTTTCCAATGAATCATTTTCATAGCGCTTTTTATGACGATTCTGATTTCATAGAACTCGTTAAATTCTTCTGGTGAACTGAGGCGCAGCCTTTATCTCATCTCAAAACAACTTCATAGGAACAGGTAGCAAGGAATTCATTTACATTCGTCAACTGTGAGTAAGTGATCATGCGTCCATTCCATTGAATAAGAAATTAACAAACGAAAATGCTATCTACATGCTACTAATTACCGTAATCCGCTTAATGTTTATCAAAGGATTCGTAAAATGGTTTCTGTCATATTTCATCCTCCGTATCTGTGTACAAATAAATATATGCTATTCTCTTTGGAAAGGATGGACATCTCTTTTAAACCCATTTCTAATAACTGTTTATATATAATTAATTTCATGCAGTGATGGCGCAACTGATGAGTGGTGAGCGTAGAAAATATGTTCCGAAGTTCATTTGTATCTGCATTATTAGCATTAGAGGAGTTCTGTGGTGGTGGGGAGTTGTAAGAATCCAGCTGTGCTTGTGAAAGCCCAATGTACAGATGTTGAAGCGTCCATGAGGCATTTGATCAATTTTTAATAGCTCATCAAAGGATAACTCTAAAGCTAAGTGTGGAGGCTCTAGAGGAGCAGCAGCATGTTATTGAGGAAGCGAGAGGAAAGAGATTGTTTTTAATAAGTTGTTGAGTTTGTAGTTGATGACGTACGTTTACATAAATGTATGAAAAATTTCCGTACAGTCTCCCTGAACATAATCTGACAAGCGGAGAAATGGAGCATTTGTGTTCAGAGGCAACAAATTCCACGTCAAAGTAAAAGTCATAAACAAGAGTGGAGGAGTGGCTCGTTGGAGGCGATAGTAAGTGAAAGTTGGGCACAGCCAAAAGTGCAAGTAAATAAGTGAGCCTGCTACTAGGGAGAACCAGAGAGAGAGAAAGATTGAAGAGAACATGTATTTTAGTAAGGTGCACACACACACACACACAGACACAAACACACGAGCCGAGTGTATCTTTTTAACAGTAGGCATTTGTTGAATGGTGGATTTTGCAGCTGATGTTTATGGAGGGGGGGCTGCTCTGCGGGATAGTAAATAAGGGTTAACTGGATGAGTAGAGTAAGGAGAAAATTAATAATGATGAGAATTTTAGGTGAAGACATAGAGAAGAGAGCGAGAGAGAGAGAGAGAGAGTAAGTGAGAGAGAGAGATCAGATGAGTGTATATGAAGGTGTGACGTGTAAATAATAGAAGGTGGGACGGTATGGTAGACTTAGTAAGCTGCTCACCGACGGTGGCACGCCATGCATGGCAAGGCCAGAGCTCTCATAAATTGGTTCCATAAAAACCATGAAGAGAAAGAGTCTTGTCTCAAGATGACTTCAGTTGAGTTATATATAGATATTGTTTAGTCAGCTCTCTCCAGTACCGGAGATCCCTTGTAAATAGACGTCTGTGGAGCTGTACTGTATTATACTTTGCCGTATCGTAAGTATATAGCGTGCCGTGGAGCAAGAAGAAGGTGAAGAAAAGCATCCGTTTGTGAGCCAGAGCACAGAGCGTGTGTGCCACGGCCTGTAATAGTAATGTTGTAGTACATAGCGGAAGAATGTATCGGCGCGTCTCTCTCGCCAGTCAACTACAACGACTACTACTTACTTACCCGTGCTAAGGAAGCATCTACAGAGATAGTCGATTCCAACCAACATACAAACTAGTTGTCGGTGTTCATAATCTTGTTGGGGTGAATTTGGTGGAGGTCTGTTTCGGGTTCGTCTCTTCTCCTCTCTCTCTCTCTCTCTCTCTCTCGAATGAAGCATGAAAGTGATGTATGGATGTTTTGTATTGAGTTTTTGATGTAGCTAAACAGTGGTAAGAGTCTACTTGGGGCCCGTGAAACAGATCATAATAAGACTCCTGCTTCACCATCCTTGCAATCAATATGCAAACCAGGTTCATTTGAATACAGCAGATGAACCGCACGTTTTTTACATCTCTTATCTCGCTGCCTTACACTTTCTCCCGGTATATAGGGCGCTCTATATACGCAGATGCGGTGTGCACAATACAATAACTCCATACATGGATGCACTTTGTACCTAAGTTGCAATAGAAACTCATTGTGGCTATGTGGCTCCACTATATGGTGCTACAGATATGTGCTGCCTGTATTATAATATATGGAAGTAGTCAACAGTCCTTCAGAAATTCATATTTCCCTATCTACCTCTGAGTAGTGGTGTAGTAGTGGATGTAATAGTAGTGTTCGCGCAGTGGATGGTGGTAGCTTTTCTGTATTGCACAGTGTATATGTAGTTGGTCTTAAAATTTCGCCGAGTAACTCTCCAGTATTCAATCAGATACTCTGTTAGTGTGCACACGAGTGAGTGGAGGAGCAGCAGCAAGTAGAGCAGACAGCTTCCCCGACTCGGTTGGACCACCATGTGCATTATTTACTCTGCAGTCGACTCTGTTACAGTTTCACTTTATCCACTCTGCAGCATAATACGTTATATATTTGTATGTACCTTCTTAGATCGTAGATAGGTAAATAGAGAACATGAGACAACTAACTCTCTAACCCAAACACGATGGGGTTGTAACAATGTAGTGTCTTTTTTAGATATATAAATATATATATGTATGTACTGCAAATACAGGGAATAGTCCCTTGTGTCAGTGGTTCGCTTCTACTACAATTCACTGCTACTACCAACTACTAGCAGTGCTGCACATCCTGTACGAATACAAACCTGCTCGACTTCATCTCCCAACCTAAGTCATGTCAATTCCCTATCTTTCCCACCGCAACTTTACTATTTATCTATTTTAAGATGCCAATCATGAGGGAATTTTCTCTTTCCGCCAACAACAATGCGGCTCTATGTAAACTTTCCCATTGCAGTTGTATTAAATCGAGAACACTTTGAAAGCAGTTTTGATTTTTCAACGAAAATGTGGCTTTGAAAAAAAATTTAAATGAAAAGATATATTGGCTTTGGATTTGGAGCACTAGACTGTAATAATAGATTACATAATTAGAGTGAGTTAATAAAATTGTTCCAGTTCTATGTGAGTAGACGCAAGCAGGTGTATTTAACTTATGGCTGCTCGTATTTTCACGAAACTTTGCACATGCGTACTATTTAGATTAAAAGCTCTTCAAACTCTGCATCAGTAATGAACAGACAAAAATTCCTTATCGTAGGCATTAATAATGATTATGCAGATTTGCAATTAGCAAATCGTAGGAAAATACTATTGCCATTAATGAATGATTTGCAATAACAGCTTTTGAGCAAAACCCCGATATGAAATTGGTCCGAATATTAATTCCCTGATCAAACACATGTGAGTTTTCTTAAGCAGACAATATGACTCCCTAAGCGGATCAAACACGCTTGTAGATTAATCCTCTTTATTTATTTGTGAAAATTTATTAATTAAGTATTTTCAATTATTTTCTAAAATATATGTAATTCTTGCGAGGATGGACCACCCAAGTTTATACTTGCATGTTATGGAGTGAGGAAATTATAATGACCATGGATGCTTATATGGAAATGAATGGATACACATCGAATAAATTTAGATTGTAGCTACATTCACATTATTATATAATATTATTTCAAGACATGAAGTACCATACAAGGATATTCAACATGTTGATTGCCACACACTGGCCTTATGTATACAGTACATAATACAATGTTCATTCCTACTGCTCAATCAATCATTTTGTAAATACGATAACAAAACAATCAATAAAACAAGCTAATACTTTTACTGGTAACGCATGCACACTAATTGTAAGTAAGTATATACCTATAACAATAATTTATTTAGTAATATTACATAACGCAAACAAATGGACCCTGTACGTTTTTCTTCACGATTACATGCAATCATTGAAGATATAGGTGTTGGTGCTATTCCAATACTTATATTTATTATTAGTGACGATAGCGTGATGCATGGAAACACAATTTTTAGCAGTCAAGTCAAGTCGTCAGCTCAATATCCTTGTCAACCAATTGCTGACATCCGTAATAAAAACTATGTGTGTTTAGTATTAAAGAACCACAAGGAACTCTGCCTACAGTCAACTACAATTATAGTGTGGAGCATCATAACAAAAATAAAAAAAGTCGAAACTGAAAATTTCCCTTTGCTGGTACGACATAATAATTAGTATTACATGCTATTTAAATACTACAGATAATAATGAGGAACAAATTGTGCAAACACAGAGTAAATGCTAATGAATTATAATATTAAAGTACATTTTGGACTCTTGTTCTGAGGAATAGAGTTGTATGCCTTACAGCCATGAATAATTTTGTCAATGTAATACTTTGTTCAGTAGAGCTTATAACTTGTTACAGTTTTCAAGTAGTGTAAACAATAAATTTGCAACGACCTACCATATAAAGAATATTTCTGCATTGTAAGAACAATTTCAGTTCCTCATCAATAGGAGGTATTACATATACCTAGTGTTAAGTAAATACTTCAATCATACAATTGTTTTTTGGTAGTACGAGGAGATGGTGGTGGTGGCACACACGAATTTTTTCTGTTGGTATTTAATAATATTTTTATCTTATTCCTTTGTGTACTATATGTGACATGGCGACTGCGAATGATACAGAGCAAAGATTCTATTGAGTAGGCAGGTTATAGGAGGTATAATTCTTATGATATATCTATAGACAGCATACAGAATGGAGAATGCAGTGGTCGTGTGTTTTTGTGGGAAGGACTGATAGCAAAATTTTACAGATTTCTTTAACCTTTGTGTGTGTGTGTGTGTATTTATGTTGGTAGTTGGCTGGTGGTTATTATGTATTTATGTATGTATGTATGTGGGAAGGAGGGAGGGAGGGA
>JABASC010001232.1:0-25641 GCA_019776185.1 Plutomurus gul | reverse complement strand
ATGACATTTTATTCTGAAAATTTGTACTCCCGGCTAAAAAATGTTGCTCTTTTAAATGAGACTACTCACATTATACAAAAATCTCATCTTCCACCAAATTGACATTACCTCTGGATTCCCCCTCGTATACTACGTATTCTGACAGTACAACGATATGAAATTAAGCAAAAAGCACTTGAATTTCGATGAGTAATCTTGTTTTTAGTTAGATTGGCAATAAACGCGGTGGATGATTTGTAAAATTAGATGGTGCCGTTCTTATCATGTCATTATAAATATTGTGTATTGAAGTATTTAGACAGAAATCACGTAAATAAAGCGAATCAATCAATCAATTGTTCTACAGTTATTTTCGTTGAATGATGTACAAAATTTCACTATTAGCCCTCGTACATATTTTCATAAATCTGATGATGTACGACAGTTTAGTACTCTAATATCGAAATGCTTCAAATGCTACGTACATTATGCACATACCGAGTGCATCGTCCAGTCTAGACCACAGCTACAGGGTTAGCACGAGCACTATAAGTTATTCATGTTCCTACAAAGCTGTTGTCCTCCATTGGCCATTACCTTTTGTTAAAATAAGAAGACCATCACCACCACCGCAACATAAAAGTCACAATGTCTGGGTCACTCACTCTTGCACCCTGTGGGCGTACTTTATTGACGTCTGTAATACTACGTTCCAAATATCAGTCTCTTTAATGTACATACGGTACTAAAGAGATACAAAGTTAGCATTCATTGTTTGCAGTTCACATATTGTAAAGAGTGACTTGTCGAGGCTTTGGTTGAGTACTATAAATGATCTAGAGCTAACATAAACGCTTGTCTCTATTTTATTGCTATAGTAGTTTTTTAGGCTCACTTTGTTATTACACCACTTAAAAAATTGTACGCATTTTTCATTTACAGTTTGTTCTGCAATCCTTGCACAGGGAAAAAATCGCGAAAATGTCTACAACATGGACAACAGCAGCGGACTATGTTATTTCTTCGTCTGAGTCGGACGAAGGTGTGGACACAAGTTTCAACTCACTTCACCCCATGACGGAGAAGACGAAAGTTTTCAATGACATGGTACATGGGTCACATGTTAAGCTACCATCACTTTGCAATCGGCTCATTAACACCCCACAGTTTCAAAGGTTGAGGAATTTGAAGCAATTGGGATTGTGCTATTTTGTTTACCCGTCTGCGTCACATAATCGATTCGAACACTGCATCGGGTGAGCAACAACTCATTTTTTTGTCCATCAGATTTTGATTACTTTTGTTGTAAATATGAGAATGCTACTCCAAATACAATATTATTGTACGAATATTACGGGAACCCTAAATGAAAAAATTTCCATTGCGATAAAAATTAGTCATACTATATATCAATTCTAAGAAGAAATTAGTTTTCTTATTTACATGAATTTGATCGAATGATGCCACAAAATGTGTACGTTATCCGTGCATATTAATCTCGTAAGTGATCTAAAGGAGAAACGCAGTAGCGAGTATCTTCTCTCTTCTGTAGAAGTTAAGCTCATTGTTTCCTGGCTCTAGTGGTTGGGATACCTCCACACTAGCCAGGCGCATTGCTTTGAATACCTGCCTAGAAGTACTGTTCGTACCTAGGCACAAAATACGATACTTGGCTCGGTGTTCGTCAGCTTAGAGCTGAACAGAATAACTATAAAAAAATTTAAAAAGCAGTGCTACGTAAATAAGACAAGTGTTACTGTCTGTGTGTGTTATGTAATATTACGTAACATTCTGTTAAGTAATTTTGACATCACTATAACACCACCCTTAATTACAAATAGTAAAGTGGAGAGGTTTATTTCAGGACAATTAAACCTCTGGATAATTTTAATCATTCGCTGAAGCCTATGTAGAATGTAGAATCACATAAATAACACGATTTAACGGACCGTATTCTGTTCAAAGCACGAAATATTTATTGTTAACCATATCAATATAAATTAAATTATTTCGGTTGGGGGATCTGAAGGTTGAGTTCAACCTTATTAGTAATTCGTCACTGGAATCTGAGCAGATGAGTTTTTATGGAAAATTACGTAGATCAGCAAATGGCTGTTCGTCTCATTCAGAACCTCTCACAATGTCCTCGACTCAACCAGCACACTCAACTCACCGTAAAAGCCTTTTCTTTTCATTAGAGACTATATACATGTATAGTATGGGGTATGGTATAAGCATAGCTTGATAGATACCATGAAGTCATTGTTTCGTTTTTGGGGTGGAAATTAAGTTACAGAAGAGCAAAGAAGGGTATGGGATAAATTGAAATGGGACAAGGGGCCCTCAATACGGCAGATACAGTATTTGTACCACGGTATTTAGCATGCCCCGAATTATAGCCTCTGAAACACCCTCCTCGCCCTTTGTAAATAAATTCGTGTTGAACTATCTTACATCTAATATGTTAATACAAATTTTGACTTCAATGTATCCTTATCTTACACGGGCTATAAATTTTGACTCGCGAAAAATTCTGCATTCGTATCTTACACATGTTATAAATTTTGACTTCAAAATTAAAATGCAGATTAATACCTTAAGTAATGGGTCATGTACCTACGCAGTAAATCTTTTTCCACTTTCTTGGAAGATATTGACGTTTCGGACACGCTCTGAAATTATGTATTTAAAAGATATCGTCTGCGAATGTGAACACTACCGTTTACTGTAGTCTGAAAACGTTTTTATGGCACGTTCCCATGTCCGCATCCAGTTCTCAAAACTGGAATAAACTGGAATGAGTGTTCTTTCCAAGAAATTGACTGTTTTACTATGAATTACGAATTCGCACAATTACAGATAGACGCAATGTCCCAGTCTTTCTTAATTATAAGAGATTTCTCTTATATAGTACATCAAGTAATCAACAACGCATGAATATCCAAATGACAAAATCTACATTTATAATTGTCTCTTGTACTAGGATCTCTTATGCAAGTCCTAATTTCTGCGTAGTACTGCCATTAAAATTGTGACTTGTCCGTGATTTTGCGTCTTCTTGCTATTAATAGCAATTGGTGCTGCCTTGTCAAATGTACAAAGATAAAATGCACGTTGTTGCCCAAAACGTCGGTGAGACAATTGGCGTCATAGAATTAAAAAATAAATAAATGCAGATTCAAAATGTTGAACTACTTCTGAATCAATACACCGAACAATAAAATACCCCTTAAACATTTTTGCTCACACTGAGCAAAAAGGCACCGACGAGGCTTGCAGTTTCGTTAAGTATATTAACCATAATGTGTAGATGCATGGCATCAATGCATCTGCTGGTGGATTGTAAAGAGGATTTAAGAATTAGCACCCATCAGATAATGAAGTTCCCTATGTTAATAGTTGGTTCCGTATTAGGAATATATATACAAAATGAATAAGGAATATCATGAATGAGTCTGAAGAATCAAAGTGTTATTATGTGTTGTGTATTCATCGCATCAATTGCTCAATGTAACAAAAGACTAATCTAAAGAAAATCGGGAATCACACGTGCTACCAAATGAATATACTGTGCAGCGTAAATGGACACCCTTGCTGTAAGTTAAATTCCTGGAACGCACAGCCGTCATCACCAACGATTCCAACGAGATTGTCAACCACTCTGTTCAAGAGATAGGAATATGTCTTAGGTCGTGGTTTAGACTTATTGGTTGGGTTTGTTTCGGTCTCCACCAGTAAGATCTAATTGGCTGACTGAGCCCACCATGCATATAAATAAGTCAGGGTTTCGCTTGTTAGAATCACTCGCAAGAAACCACATGTAATTTATGCAGTGGCCACACGGGGTGCATTTAATGAAATTTTTGCAAGAAATATATCCCGCGCTTTTCAAAAAATGAAATATAGACACTCGTGCAGCGTTTGAGCCAAAATTGAGTGGAATAAGAATTCCTAAAGAGCAAGTCCGCTAGACTCAAATAATAACCTTTAAAGAATCTTTAAAACATTTTGTTCACACATCTGTAGTTTCATTTAATGAATTTCTTACATTTCTTGCATTAAAATGCATGTCTTGCAGGGTGAGGGGTACAATAGGCAAAATGGTGCAAGGGACGGAACCCTTACATCTCTGCCATATGAAGTATGTAATTAAAGAAAACGCTTTTAGTATATGTACCACTATATCAGCAATATGTTTCTAAATGTAAGCACTTTTGCATCGTTAACTAACAAGTAAGTATCCTGCTGTAATTAAATTTATGGGCTCTTATGTATTTGTGGTACACTGGAGACAGTGGTAATGGCAGACAGAAGGGATCAATTTCCATGAATTCCATTCGATAGTACTGGGAGAACTCTAGGTTTAGTCTTATATTAGATAGATGTCTATGGTTTAGTCAGTAACAGCAACATCTTTGTTAGTTCAATGCGTATTATTTTTTGCCGTTGGGCAGTGGCGGATCTATTGGGACACACCTTTTGAAAATACCATGTAAAGAGGGGGCTAGTCGTGGGTGGAGCTAACGTGACATTGGTATTTAAGATATAAGGATCCAGGGTCAATATTTTTCCACCCCAGTTCATTTTCGCTTCCCAGTGGGAGGGTACAAAATGGGAGTTCCCTTCCATTTCTCCCTCTTTTTATTTCCCATGTCCCATTTCCGCAGATGTACATAATTTTCACTTTTTGTTTTCCCACTTTAAACCCGGCAAGAACTTGCCCCCCCTTTGGATCCGTCACTGACTGCCACTGGGTAATCACATTCGATAATTAACGAATGACGATGACAACGCATCTTCCGCTGTGGATATTTTACACATAGTTTATAGCTAGTGGAATACAGATGTCGGGCAAGTTTTAATGTAGACCTCATCTGTGAACTTTTGAGTGTGGCTGGCGAAACCCCCAAATAAAATGAAGAAATTGAGCAAAGAAAAGTTACGGGGCATGACTGTGACTACTCTGTAGTGAGACAAGAGGAAGATGTAAAGAAGCGAGTATACTTGTTCAACTTATTGTCATGTCAGCTTGGATTATGGAAATGATTTATGACTTAGGAGTGCACGGGTTGAACACTTGAGACAAGTCACTGTGCAGAATTCTGTTTGTACTTTTAGTGCATAAATACTTGGTGGGATAGGATTTTCCTCCGACTTTGCTCTAGTGACATCATCTCTGCAATGAGAAAGATAATTTCTGAAAGTGTTTCTTTCAGTTCAAAGAAAGGAAAATCTAACATTAAATGTTGAAGACAGAAAGAAGGATTACAAATTGCGACGTTCTATAATGCCTAATGATGGAACACGATAAGAATGCAATATCCCTGTCTTATTTATTGTTCACTGCAGCGTTTAAAATTTTCTCACTTTTCCGATTTGTTGTTGTTTCCAATTTCCGTGTGAAATAGTGGGAATTCCCAGTGTAATTTCCAATTTTCCCGCTTACTTATTATTTACAATTACCAATTTTTACGTTTATTATTTGCTATTTTCCATTTTCCCAGTGGGAAAAAGTGGGAAGTATTTTTCATAAAATAAATTTCAATTTTTCAGTCTCCCATCAAATATTTTCTTTAAATTTTATAAAGATACTAGAAAGGAAATTCGGGGATATATTTTCAAGTATTCCCCGAAAACCCAACAAAAATTGATTTTTTGGATTTTAGGGTCCATAAATCCCATTTGTGAATCAAATTTGACGGAATTATTTATTACATACCCAACTTGTCTTCTGTTTGCTTTTTAAAATATCTATATTACCTAATGAAAGCGTGGAAGCAGTGTTGAATGTGTTGAATGATTTTTAAGTAAGAATTAGAAATAGTAATAAGCATACATTTTCAATTGGCGAGTAAATAGCGCTCACCGACACATTTTGCGCTTGGAATAACAAAAAGATTATAAATACTTCCCAGTAATATTGTATCTGTATGCTTCTTGTAGAGAGAGAGAGAGAGAGAGATTACGTCAGTGTTGCATTTCACATGACAAAGCCCATAATCCGACTTTATTCAAGCGTACACGGGCTGTTCCTCCAAGTCCCGATATTAATTTTCTTCAATGACAAGTAAATAACTCTGCTGGTCATAATAATTTTTGCAGAACATCCTTTTTGTCTGGCGAGTACTGCAAAATCCTGAGAAAAAATCAACCTGAATTAAATATTAGCGATGTGGATGTGCTATGTCTGTATATAGCAGGCCTTTGCCACGATTTGGGCCACGGACCATTCTCTCACGCCTGGGAGCATTTCATGAAACGCTACAACAAACACTACTCGGTAAGTATAATAGGAACTTACAAAGCCTACCCGGTTTGTATAAGCCGGAATAAAGTATACATATAATGGAATTAAGTATATACTTTATTCCATCCCCTGTGTCACGGTGATTAATTCCTTTGTGGACTAATAAAACCCCTGGACCGTGGGTTTCAATTTTCAATACGGAAAATGTGACCCTTTAAAAGGGGGTGAAAATAAAAATGTGATTACTAAAAATAACTCACATTTTCATGACGCAATAAAAACATCAAAAAATCTTTTATCTTGTCGTAGATCTCGGGAATTATCATTTTAGCCACAAACTCAAATAGCCCACAAACTTTCACAAGTCCTTTTTTCTTGTTACTATAAAGGTACTAGTATCCACTTCCCACACGGATGTTCCATTATTACGAACATAATAATCATCAAAAACACCTAATATAAGCTCAAGTGAATGAACCACTGAAATATGGCATAGCACCCCAGGTATCTCTTATGCATGTGCATCGTGCAAATTTATGATTACTATAACTTACAACAATAAGGTATACAGGAGAAGGTGTGAATAGAGAAAGCAGCAGAGGAAGAGCCATTGGAAAAGTTTTGTGGCACCTTGTGTTTTTGCGTGATGTCGTGGACGTCACCACAGGGCACGGATATATTGTTTAATAACTCGAGTATTCCGTCATTCTGTAGTTGCTCACAGATGATATTATTATTATGATCAGTAGGGCTTTTCTTTACATTAGGCTGATCACGTGTAATAAACCAGTTTTTACCTCTCCCTAAATAATGCAGCGCGAGTTTCTTTGCAATTTTCTACCGATACGGTGGCGACTTGTTTGCTTTTCTATCTTTGTGTGTGTGTTAAATGTAATATGTAATGTATAAGGATTTTTATGTATAAGGATTGTTGGAACGAGTATGAGAGAGCTGAAGTGCCCCATGCTTGTTAAAGCTGAAATGATTCGTCTTATCTTCTTTTTATAGCATGAAGAGATGTCTATCCGGATGTTAGATTATATGATCGATGCAAATGGTCTTTGGGAATGGTTTAAGCAGGATAATCTTGAAGATATTGATCGTGTTTTTATTAAGGAGCTCATTTTAGGGGAACCGTTGCCTGAAAATGATTCTTTCAAGGGCAGAGGACCGGAAAAAAACTTCCTCTATCAGGTATGTTATCTAAATTAAGATTCCTCTACTCTCGGCTTGCTCTACGCTCGGCCACACCGCTCCACTTAACAGCACACATTAAAAGAGAAAGCAAACTTTCACATTCCAGTGATCATACATAGTACTATTTATTAAATCGAATACAAATATATTGATCGGTGCTTGCTAAGGTATATCTACAATTTTTTGCCCGTGTCGGAATTCCCAATCAGGGACGAATTTTTTGGGTTCTACCCCTCCCTCCAATTTAAAAATTAACTTAGGGAAGAATACTTAATTTTAACAAATAGTAAAATATAATTTTAGATACGTCAAGATTGACAAATTTTATCGTGCTGCGAATTATGAACCAACAAAGTAACTCAAATGCCTTAAGTAGTAATTCATTTAAAAGGTGCAGTGTACGTAATATTTAATTTCTAGGTCGTTGACTGAAATTAACTTTTAAGGCCAACTTTTGAATAAATGTTTGCTGAATAAAATTTTCTTAATGTAAACGATTTGGTTTGCTGTATGTTTTCTCTTCGCAAAGTGAAAAAATTCTTTAAATTATAAAAGCCCACCAAAGCAGAATCTTTTGATACCATAGGCATCCGCTTTGATCCCTCAGAGAGATTTCAGCTAAAATTGGATAAATTCATCCTGTATTTATTTAATTCTTCATCCATCTTAAACCAACAGATTGAAAAATAGGTAACTGCCAGACTTCCCTCAAATACCTGCATTCAGCACAGAGAAAAAAAGTACTAATCAAATATTCAGCGCACATGAAGAATCTCAATTGTTTCAATTATGTATTTGAAGGTTTTACGTCTGTTATTTACTCCATTCAAACAATGCCGCAATTAAAGACGCAGACGCCGTTTGGGTTTGACTACACAATGAAAAATACTACAATAATTATTATTGGGTTTGGTCTTGATCGCTGTAGATTGTGGTGAATGCCTTATATTAGATAGATGTCTATGGGTGAATGAGAACCGGAATTCATGTTTTGTTGTAGACGAAGTGCATTTCACGCTCATTGTACAAAGCAGTTGCGTAACTTTAATTTGAAGACCGATGGGCACAAAACCCCTTGGCACCTACTCTACATAAATTTGCTAATTTTCGCCGGTTAAAATTTAAAAAAGAGCTTTCGGGGGTTCGAAGATTTCTTGCCTATGCCCATTCTCCCTTACTTTACAGTTATGCTACTGATTGCAATAAGTATCTTGGTGAAACTGAATGAGCACGCATTTGATTAAATTACATTTGTATAAAGTTTGTGTGCTGTACAAGCCTCAAAGGATGTGTATTGACATTGCGTGTAGTATTTAGTTAAGAAGATGAGCAGCGAGTGTGTGACAGGAAAAAGTAATTAGTTTGGATTATTTGAATTGGCAGATCGTGTCGAATAAAGAAACGGAAATTGACGTGGACAAGTTCGACTATCTGCTTCGTGATGGTAAACAGCTGAATGTGACCACTGCCTTTGATTACCAACGCATCTTTGACAACAGCCGCGTTTTTCCCATGAGAGACAAAGACAATGACGAACTGATCCGCAAAATTGTCTACCGAAAGAAAATCTCGGGAACGCTTGAAGATCTCTTCAAAGACAGATTCCGTATGCATCAAATTGCATACCAACACCGAGTCACGAAAGTAATTGAAGAAATGTGAGTCCTCCTTTTTCAATGAAATTTAATTCTACTAAATACGCTTCAAACGCGATTCGTGTGTACCAGGGATCTGTAGGCAAATAAGCAATGCCTTTTCCTGTTTTAGATATTACAAGGGAAAAAAGCAAACCTTTTGCTTTTGCTACTGACTTTTTAATCCCTTTACCCTTTTCCTCACTTGATATGTAAAAAATTAAAAAGTGTGTGCTTTTTTAAAGAAAAGTGTATGTCCCGCAGTTATGTACTGTTTTAATGATAACATCAATGGCGAAATTTTTGTAATTCTGTGTAATAATTTAGCTAATTTTAAAACACCCTACAAAAAGCGTATTACGTGCATTTTCCATTTCCAGTTCAGCTGAATTCTGTATTTTTACGCTGTTTCTATATTTTATTTACAATTGTGGATTTTTGTCGAAAAGACATTTCTCCCAGAAGAAAACAATCAGAAATTGTTAACACGCACGGTTGTAAACAATACAGAATTGATTGAATTGCAGCAAATCAGAAATATTACTATAGGTACTTTGTATCGCACGAACCATTCCGCAGTTTTTAACGGTTAATCTCTGTAGCGAAGCACTCTTTTACTACAAGAAGACTACAATAGTAATTATCTTTGTTCTAGCCGTCTCTTTCTTCTTAATTTATATAATATGTAATATACACACACCAGACAAAGAATAACTACTACTTTTTTAGCAATTACTGGCTACTAGTTATTGCTACAAGTCTTTGGAGTGTGATTTAGCTGCAGAATTGTATGTGTAAAAAGTGTGTACATAGCAGGTCGCAGTGTCTATTTTACTGGAATGTTTATGTGTACTCTTACATAATTTATCGTAAAGGCAGCCTTATCGTTACAAAACACAAACACAACATATATAACATCTTCTAGAAACATGAGCTCTGGTATAAGCCAGTATGCAGCCCTTACTTTCACGGTGCTACGCTACACATTATTGTTCATTGTAAAAGATATTGCGTCGTTGAGAGCGGACTGAAAAAGCTTTTGTACTAAATATTTAGTAGAAGATCGGAATAAATTCTTTGTAGTTGTCTTATATTAAGTGTCGTAATAACAACATAACGATCATTCCCTATTGAATTATAACGATGCCAGGTGAGCCAAATCGTGCTATTGTTTGGCCGCCCACGTTATTAGGTATTAGCCAGTCTTCACCTTTGGACGTCAAAAATTTATTTTAGACGGCCACTGTCCAAAAGTGTCCAAAAATGTCCAAATATAAATACACATACAAACGCAGCTTAAAAACATCCTAATCGTTGTACGAAATGTATAAACTTAGTATTACCTCTCTAGTTTCGATGATTCAGGGTAATTCGAAAAGTATGTACTGCAGTTATCTTCGTCAACTTGTATTACATAAACATAATGGATTTATTTGTGTATACCATCATTACATCTTGTAGTGATTGGAATATGCCTTGCGTCAATCCTGAGCAAATCCTAACTCTACAGATTTTCACTCCGAAAAGTTTAATCCCCTGTATAAATGAGAAGAACGAAGAAAAACGTGCAAAAGAGTTTTGATAGCTTGTATTTTGCACAATCCACAATTAATTTAAAGGTATATATCGGGTGTTCCGGTCCGGCTAAAACTTTACAACCATAAGACCGATTTCTATATAATATATATCTTGTTTTGAACAGGAAGAAATTTGCTACAAAACGTGACCACCATCATTTCTTGTAACGCTGCTACCCGAAATTCTCCGTAATGGAGATAAAAAGTGTTTTGTTTCCAACAAAAGAGCCTGAATGAGCAGTAAGCACTACCTTATAACGAGTTGATCACTTATACATAACTATAAGAAAAGTGCGTTTGCACTACACTTGGAATTTTATTCTCAGTTTGAGAAAAAAATGCGAATTTCGAAGTTTCGAAATGCCTTAGTCAGAGGATCAGCGAAAAATTGTCTCTTTAAAAAGTATTTGGAGGTTAAAAATTACGGCGAAGTGCAGCACACCAGTAGAGTGGCCACCTCGATCACCCGATTTGACCCCTGCAGATTTCTTTCTGTGACCCTACCTCAGAGAAAAAGTCAGACGAAGAGGTCCCAAAACCATAAAGCAACTTCGACGAAATGTGCTCTAATGCACATTTGGACAACTGGAGTGTCTATCAGAGATGTCAACAGCACATCACAGTCGGTTATGGTCATATTTTGTAGAAATTTTGTTCCTATTCAAAACAAGATACATAACATTTAAATCGGTCTTGTAGTTTCAGAGCAATTCAATGTCAGACTACTAAATTTTTGCCGGAACACACGATACCTATTATTGATACATGTACCTACTCTTATTAAAGGAACATCTAACTTTAACATTAAAATTTTATACCAAACAAATACTCATTTGTTTAAATGAAATCTTGAGTATAAATGTGATGGCCAAACTTTATATGAGTTTTCATCCGATGACATTTTAGATTGATTTCTTTTTTGGACACTTTTGGACGGACACCAACGTTTGGGGTGTCCGTTCAAAAACATTTTTTGACACTTTTGGACTGACACTGTCCGTCCAGGCGAACACTGGTATTAACAGAAGCGTGCGTGCGTGCAGACTATACTGACAATGAGACTACGAAGTAGATTTGTGAACAGAACGTACAGAACGTCTCATGGTACTCTCTATATATTTTTATTATGCAGTAGTCTTCAGTCTAGTAGTAATCATATCCTTTTATTTACCTTCCTATAAAAGATTACTACTAAATACGAGCTCGTATTAGCAATGTTGATTTTCTCCATGGCGAAATTGCATAACGCCAATTTCGCTTTGGTGTTTGACAGGCTTGGTGTGGAACTAGAGGGGGGAAATTAACAGAGAAATGAGTGGCTAATTTAACATTAGTGTGATAAGGAGGGCTGCGCAAAGGAGTAAATGCTTTAACATTAAATAGTAAGAAAAGAAACTCCGTACCTCTGAACACCCCTGGATCCGCCCTTGTGTTGGCAAAACGTGTGATTGTGCTGTTTTCGTCCACGTGCTGTTTCCATTTCGTCACACATTTCACCATTTTGGTAGATCCAACACGGGTTACCAGATTATAACTAAAAGACTGGTTTTCGGAAAATAAAATAATACCTACCTAAAAGGAAGAATACACTTGGGGCATCGGTTTAACAATGTAATCCAATCCGTTATAGTCCTAAGAGTAACAGCATGATTCAATGGCACCCTGAACTCTTCTTTGAGATTCGGCTAATTAATTTTGCATCGTTCATAACAATTATTAATTCGCGAACAGTCTACCTTAGTATTCCTACTACTTATTTTCAGCTTTTGTACACTTGTGATGGTATGAAATTATTTTGTTATCGTCCAATGTATGTCAGGTAATTTGTTTGTGTGAAACATTCCAAAAATCTTTTTGATGCTATGGAGCACATTACATTATCCGTAGAAACTTTTGGAGTGTGTGCATCAGAAACGTCAGAAAGTATTTACAATTTACACGCTTGGAGCAATAATGTGGGTCAACTTCAACTAACTACGACACAGACATTCCTGCGCTCATTCTGAATATTCATATGGAATATACATATGTAAATCGTATCCAAACACCAGCAGCCGAAGCAGGTCGTAGTTATACAACTTTTAAAGTTGAACGAATGTGTTTTGCATTCATGAAGGGATGTCATTGCATCAACTTTTCCCACATTGACAATGTATAAATGGAGGCGCTTGGAAACTTTTACTCTTACAGTTTTTTAATAATGCAAATCTCCTCTCGTATTAATTTAGGTGGTTGCATTGGATTAGTTTTGTATTTGTTGCTTGAGTGTTAAAGTAGTATACTCATTTTACTGGAGCTGCTCGGGACTCGGGATTTATTCTGTTTTTTCTTCCGAAAGCTGCGGCATTTTAAATACATAAAAATTGGTCGTCTAGTTTTGAAATACAGATTGTTGATATTTTATTTATACATCCAATATGTAGCCTAATTCCCATACCTAAACAAAAATTCCCTGCATGTGTTTGCATTGACAGAGACCAATACAGTCGTCCAAAAGGACAGTATGTATTTAGTCACTGGGAACTGGGAAGTATGATGTTGAAAACGATTCTACCAATATTCGAAGACGACATGACATTTGTGTTTTGTTTTTCAACATGTATTACATACTTGGCCCATTTCACAAGGGTACCTTTACCACGAAGAATTTTACCATAATTTAGCATATTTGTATTGTTTTCAAGGGTTGTCGAGGGTCTGGTTGCAGCTGAGCCCGATTTTAAAGTACATGCATTGGATGGGTAAGTGCTGTAAAAAATTTACGAGCTTTTATCACAAACAGCTTCAGACTTTTAATCATTAGCAGCACTTTGGCCGCTCCATATATTCAAGTCGTTAGGGTTGGTTAATGAAACCACAATCGTTGTTTGCCTATATAATAATTACTATTATACGAAGTAAAATGCCTGCATGCGTAGGCTTTACAATGCAAAATCGCTTTCACATGAGAGCGTGAACGTAGTACGCAAAGTTTTACTCTTTAACCACTAATGCTCGGCCACAGGGAAAGAGCCGTTCATTCAAGCGTGCTTACTTCTATATACGAAAGTCGATTAAAGCGAAGCTAGTGCTAAGTGCGAGTGGGACACATCCTCTCCTACATATTTATTTACCTCATTGCACTTAATATTAATTTGAATATCCCTCTCGGGAGATTTCTAAATACAGCTTAGCAGTGCAAGGTATCGTTTACCCTATCCTTACAAAGCTTATTCGTAGTACACACTTACATAGTACATTGTATCAACATTAGTGTTGAACAAACAGAATTCGTGCCAATTTGACCCGGTCGACTGCGAGAGTTGAAGGGAAAGTTGATTTGCATATTACCCCGTTCACCTTGTGGACATCAATTTGATTTTTCAGTTGCCCTATCCTTTCAGTGTATTATAGCTCCACCCATGTTTTAGCAAGTTTCTGTGTTCTGCTCACCATCCTTTCAATCAATTTACGGCTGCTCCCGTTTCCTACCAACCCTATCCTTCCAATGTATTATAACTCTGCCATTGCCTGTTTACCCTATCCTTTTAATTTATTATATGTAGCTCCTCCTATTTTCTATTTAGTGTAACCTATTCATGCAGTGTCCCAGTGGGTTACGCCACTGAACAGAAGGCATGCAAATAAAACCAATGGATTGCCTTTAACTGTGTTAAACAAATGCAGTATTGCAATGGTAATGTAATGGTGAAAATAAATAGACAATTTCTAACAAGCAATCAGCATGTTGGTTTTAATTGTTTTCTCGTCTGTTTCGATTTTATTATGCAACAGCATCGAAATTGTGTGCTTTTATATGTAGGAAAGTTTACCGACTGTCTACAGCCTATGAGGACTTATCTGCTTTCATGAAATTGACTGACTCAGTTTTCGACCTAATCCTCCAATGGAGTGAAGATTGTAGTCCAGCGGCCAAGATGATCTTCAGGAAAATTCTACGTAGGGATTTGTATAGACCGCTTGGCAACATGGCAAATCGTCCAACGGTAAAAAAAATCATTCTAGTTCTCTCTCTTTCATTGGACTTTCTCTTACTTAATACACAGAACTTTCACCGGTTGCTGTTTAGTTTATAGGTGCGATAAGGTCTAACTAATATTAAGACAAAAATGCAGCAGCTAGTAGGACACTCTGTGGCATTCAATTTAATGTTTTCTCCATCTTGGTGAAGGTATATATAATGGGGTTCTTGAAGGATTTTCTAGTCCCCAAGTCGCATCATATAAACACAATCTCCAAATGCAATTTCCTCTCACTAAATCCCCACGTATGCGTAACCTTGTCATTATGTTGCGTTGATTCGCGTCCACGAACTAGATCCCTGTCCTGTACTTTCCTACTTTTATTGCGTCCTCCTCATCATTTACTCTCTTACCAGCAGGTTTGACTTTCTCCCGACCCTATGGATATGTCACACTGCACATTTATTATTTAAATCCGGACTTATACTCCTACCCACACAATTATATCTCACCTAACTCCAGGAATGGGCAAAATTCAAGCATTTAGAACAAGTGTTTGCTTAGAAGTTCTATTTCGAAAATTCAATATCATCAAAAAGTGGTTTGTTTTTTGTTAAAGTGCAATCTAATTTCAAAGAATTTTGAATTTTCGAATTTTTACTCAAAATGCTTTTACATTTTGTAAATAAAATTTCTATTTGATGCTAATATTTGCTGCAAGGGATAATCATTATTGTATTTGAAAATACTTTTCAAAATGCAATTTCGTTAAATGGTATTTTTATTTTTATTTTAAAAATACAATATCATTACGAAATATTTTGCATGATAAAAAAACTTTCAAAGTATTTTACCCATCCTTGCCCCGGTACTTTGTATTCAAGTCTATTAATCCAGACTTTTATTTCTGGAACCTACTGCCATATGTACACATGATGTATCATCCTTGCCTGCTGGCTTTTTTATTTTCTCTCTTTATTACCGTAAGCTGTTACAATTGTCTAAAACAGACTGTTCCTTTGTTGATCCTATTGTTTAGGGGAAAGCCCTAGAAGAATTTCAACGCATCAGCGATAGACTATTATTGATCCAAATTCGCATTGATTTTGGCAAGGGTACCGAAAATCCTTTAAATGGAGCTTTTTTCTATGAGAAAAGTTGCCCTGGTCGTTTTTTCTCCATTGAGTTCGCTCCTCCGAAAAAGTAAGTAATCACTACTACATTTTTAATTGGGTACTAATTGAATTTTTTAATTCCACATAGAAATGCGCAATTACGTGAAATCCTGCTGTTTATTACTTTAACGCTTATTTTATGCATTTTATTTATTTTCCACAGAGAGTCCAAGTGTTTTGTTGTGTACAAGCCTCTCGAGGGAAACTCTGATGCCTCCACCACCGACAGTCTTTTTTCACCTAACTTGGATTTCCTTGAAGTCAGAAAACAATTAAAGGAGTGGGCCGTACAGCACGATATTACAATATACTTTGAATAGGAGCTCCAAAGAAGTCTTAGGTTTTATTTGCACAACTCTGCGTAATCGATAAGTTCAATCTGTGTGGTTCGGTTGTAACGGTGGGGTGCTTGGTGCTTGCGGTTGGTTAGTCAAAAAGGTAGTTTATAGTTATGCATTAGTACATATTAGTAATAATTCCACAATCGGTAGACGAGGTAATTCTCTCAGGGGTCTTAATAATCCAGCTCTAATTCAAGAGTTAACATTTTCCCCTTTATAATACACGTTGTGTCACTCGATATTAGCGCACATTGACAACTCATAGAGAATCGAAATGTTTATTTTATTAACAGAAACAACAACGCAGTGAAATTGAATGCATTTAAAGTACAAATATTTTACAGTTATCTATCTGTAAAGTATATAAATAATTGAAGAATTGGTCATTCTCAATAATATAGTTTAAACCCATGAAATTGATGTTTGTGGCAGATGGTCGTAAAAAGTATGTAAAACAACAACGCAAATTACACTTACTGATATTACGTAACTCTGTCGAGTCCAATCTTCATTTTTTCAACGTATTTATTTATTCTTCGTTTAAATACTTGTCTTTTTTCATTATAAATATTTTGAAGATTAAATTATTATATAGTTAGGATGTTTCTTTAGATGACTACAAAGATTAGATGGAAAAAATACTACGATTAATTAAAAGTTGAGGAGAAAGTAACGGATTGAAATGGCGAGGGCGTGACTGAATGACACAGCATATGCATTGTTCGCATTCAGTGCTTTAATTTCGTCTCCAACTTTTATGGTCTCATTTGTACGCTTGATTCAATGGTCAGTTTCTGTTTGTCTATGTATGCCTATATACATTGTACATTGTAGAGATGTTTTCCTTCAACTGGTAAGAATTATAGATAAACATAATAATAATTATTTACATAAGTTAATATCGTCAGTCATTATCATTCTAAATGTTGCTCGACTATGTAGGCTACGTCACTATTATAATGAGCAGGGCAGCAGAAATAATCATAAGAGGTAAAATTATATAAGAATACGAATAATACCTAAATTCAGAACGACAGAATGCATTGCAGTAATATGGATATACTATATGATATATTGATCAGCCTTATTTGCTCCTGGCTCTGTGCAGTTCAATAAATTGCAGCAATAATAAAAACACAGTCTAAACAACAATGTAAATGTTGGTATCTTACAACGGATTTAAGCATGGTTTAAATTTTTTCCAACCCAGTTCAAACTTCCACTTTAATCTGGATTTCAGAAAAAATAATCCGGTTTTTATCTCGATCTCTCAATCTAACATCCAACCTAAATAGAACTCAATTCGAAATCCAGTTCAGCGGAATCGCCAGTAGGCATAAAGGAATTAGCCATTAGATGCAAAAGTGACAAAGATATGCAACCTCAAAATTATGTAGACTCCGTGCCTGTGTATGTTTGAATCAGAGGTGAATGGGCATTGATTTTAAAAATACCCAGTTCAAAAAATTAAATGCCCAACACAGCCCAAAAATTTGTCAAAATAAAATGCCCAGCCAATTAGAAGTGGCTACATGAAACATTTCTATTGTAGAGAAGGCTGGAATAGTTGTCCTGCCGCAGTCAAACTTTGTGGCAGCAGCTGCAGCAGCACGTTTGCAAACTTCCTCGACTTTGAGTTTAGCGTATGGCAGAATACTTTTCTTTCGGCAGATTGGCAACTTTCCGATTGCAGCTGCCCTTCTTTTCTGAAAAATTGTAAATCTGAATATGTGCAAACGCATAATCGGTATAGCAGTGCAGTTGTACAAATTTCCTGTTTCCGTAAAAAATATCCCACTTGGACAAAAAAGGAAAATAGGATGACCAAAAGGAACTACAAAGGCTTTATTACATCAATAGCAATATCCCACAAAATATACAATAATTATTTGACTCATGTATTAAAGACTTACTGGCGATTCATATGTTTTCAACGGACGATTCATTGGTTAAATTAAAACTGACGATTACATAAATAATTAAAAAATCTACTGGCAATTCCTTTTGATTTTTCAAGAATTCAATTCATTAAAACTTCTTCGTTCATTTATTCTAATGTACGATTCATTTTAAAAAATTGGCAAGTCTTCTTAATTTGTCAACAAAACAGACACCGACTTGCATCAGATGTAACTACCAAAAGAGCAGACACCTTTCCTCAGAGGCGTTCAGATTCAACGCAGCCGGATTGAACATATTCAAAGTCCTGTATGCATATTCATTAATTCATTGCAACACAGATGACGGTACCAGGGACGAAAAATCCTCATGAAAACAGATACATTGACAACAGATTGACTTGGTTTTGGTGGGTTTTTTGGCATTTTTTTAACTATACGTCAAGAAGACCCCGTAGTTTTTTCCTTTAATATGATGGTTTGGGTTATTTAATGAAAAATGGGACAAAAAGCCCAACCGAAACCCCGTTTTTCTAACAATTCCAAAACACCCACGACCCAATAATGCAGGGTAGGCAACCCTGGTTGACGTACATACATAAACTAAGCTCAAGCATAGGATGCTCTTCCAATTTCGTTAATTATAATCCTAGCCGAGGACTTTAAAATCCAATTTCGAATCCTAATGTAAACAATGTACTCTTAAATAATTTAGTATTCCCAGCAGTTCACTTGTGGCAAAATTTAAAGCTCAAATTACAGATGCACATTGTCAGTAATACCCAGAGAACCGTTGAGTTATCCGCTCAAACACAACACTCATAAACGAAAAAAGCATTACATTTATATAATTAATATCAATTGCACCAAATTCATACACATTTCTACTATGAAATCAACAAACAGTTGAATTGGAAGTGTCTACGTAGCATTCGAATTAATACAAAACAATAGATTACATAATCTACAAAATACAAAAAATTCCAGCCAGCATATAGAATCCATTGTACCGTCAGTTTCTGAGTGAAGGCGTGATAATACAATGAACTGAATACGTAAAGGTGACAGAAAGACATTGTCCTTCACACAATAAACAAACAGCATTTATTGCAGACATACCGAGAGCCAGACCAGACCACACACAATAGATTTTCTGGAGTGGAAAAGAAGCCATGAAAAGTGAGTGAATTTATTCTTCTCCATTTCGGATAATAATCTGAAGTTTATTCCACTTAGGGGGATACGATGTGTCGTACAGGGCGGACCTGGGAGGACGTCCCCCATCGAATTTTGGCGTGGGTGGTGGGAGTAATGTGATATTGTAATTGTAACGATAACACAGTCTCCATCGGAATGAATGTACAAGTTACGGAGAACAAAAATGAAAGCATTCATAATACAAACATCGTGGTCATATTCCTATTACTTACAAGGGCTTATGCATATCGTTATCTTAGCTGGACCTCTAAGCGACGTCTCAGCGAATTTTGGAATTCGAGCAGAACTTGAGCAGGTTTATCCCCACAAATATGGGTCAAATATACCCCATCGCACCCCCCCCTCTGGATCCACAACTGTTTATCGTAAAGATCTACCTTGGGGGAGGGGCAAATTTTAAATAGAAATGAAATTCCATGCTTGTGGGTGGGATTAATCTATTGAGAAAGATATTTGCCCCTTGTTCCCTCACTGGATTCACCACCGTCTACCGTACCTTACGATACTTTATATTGCGGTTCATAAGTAATAGTGATGCGATTGATGTTCGTTGTACCTGAGGAAATGTGTAGACACATGAAAGGCACTTGACATAAGAGTGCAGTCAATTGGAAGAAGAGAGAGGGGAAGCTGTAAACGTCAATGGAGGAGAGCTGGTTGGCATTTTCCAGGAATATTTATTGGAATTGGAAGCGAAGAAGTCTCATATATCCTTCCGCCAGCTAATGTGCCTGCAAGCTCAACAAAGGAACAAAATGGGACTATTCATTATAACTTCACAACCGCATAAACAGCACATTAGATTTTGACGAAGCAGCAGCACAAAACACCGTCAACAGTCGATACGCCATCATCAACTTGTGTTTATTGGAGGCGGATCCTCTCATTGAACCCAATTCTCCCTAAAGACATGACCATCAATTCTATTTGAAGACAATAAGTGGCGAAATTGATTTTTTCTTTCTCTCGCTCGCTGGTTGTGTGGAGCACAACCCTGTGGCAATATTTTTAAATAAGCGTTAGCAACAACTTCTACTCGATGATGTTACTTGGACACCCCTCTCTTCTTACTTGTTGGCACTGCCGGAGTTCACCTTGCAGTGACTTAGTAGGGGCAAAATTACAAAAGTCAAAAGTGTCGGTCCAAAACGTTTATTGGATAGTGTTCAAAATAAATTTACATTTAAATTACCGTTACCAAATAAAAAATAGAAGCAATTCCTTTGAATTTTTGCTAGATACCCTCCTACAGATCTGTATTATGTCATTTTTGAATTTTTTGTCAATTTGGACACCCGATGTCCAAATGTCTCAAATGGTTACATTTACTGGCACAGTCCGAGGTACAAAGTCAATGGCATACTCTCCAAAATGAAAAATGTCTGTTGGACAGTGTTCAAAATGACTGGTATTGTACAAAATTAAATACACAAATTTTTGCTTTTATATCAAATAAAACTTGAAGCCAATTTGTGAGAAATTTAAAATTGGCCACTTCTGCCATTTATGTCAATTTGGACCGCTGTCCGCAAAAATGTTGAAAGACTGATATTTTTTGAACTTTGGGAACATCGTTTTTGGCTGCTTCTGTTCAAATACCTGGAAGGAAATTTCTTATTGTAGGCGTTGACACTACGTCAACTAGACCCATGAAATACCACTTACCCAGCTACTTTTACACATAAACCAGCTATTTGAAGGGAAAATTGTGTTTTTCTCAACATTTCTATATTTAAGAACTAGTAGAAGAAGAGATCCTTAGCTTGAAATGAAATTGTATCCGTAACTTCGTCGCAGTAAGAAGAATATATTTTTCATTTCGTCTAGACTTTAAAAGAATAATGCGGAAATCATATCTCAGAGCGGTACTTGAACCCATCAGAGCTCTGAAATCGAATGAACTCTGAATAATAATATAGAAGGGGATCTTATTTCCGTTCCACTTTTCCTTTGACATTTTTTCACCATGGCCATCGGCAGGGCTTAAAAATTTTTCCATCTCAGATCAAGTGAAAGTTCTCAATTTTTTTTTCATTTTCCCACTTTTATTTGCTAAGTATTTCCAGTTTTCCAGTGGAAACTAAGTGGGAATTCGCCATTTCCTAGGGATTTGGTAGTTAGAATTTTTCCAGTGGGAAAACGCGGAAGTTTCCAATTTTCCAGATTTTTGGTGGCTACTTCCCCTTTGTCCAGCGGGAAAACGTGGGAATTCCAACTTTGAACCCTGTACATCGGTAACAATAATACATATTTATATCTAGTGGAAATGCACAGTCAAATTGCTCACTAGTCAGACAAAAAAATCAAACTGTTTTTGTTATTAAAAGAGTTCTTTTTTATTAAAAGAGTTATTTAATGAAGATTCCGAAAATTAACTCTTCAAATTACAAAATAAGAGTCCACTTCCAATGACGGTAACCCATGGGTGACGTACTGCTGAATGAAGCACGAAATATCTTATTGTTAGTGGAGTTAAAGCAGATTACTGCTCCACAAATATAAGAGATGTGAGTCGGTAGGTAGGAGCCTCTGTAAGTGAGACGTGTGTGGGTGTGGAATCCAGCAGTCAACATGTTTTCCTTAGACGTTCTGTGTAAATAATCGTGCATTTACCATATGGGGTTAAATGGATCAACCACCATACACCAGCACCACCCACCACTTGATCGTACTGATGGCAAAAACACGGTGTGAATTAAATGGCTTGCTTACAGCACTTTCTTCCATTACATATACACGTGCTAAACAAAATCCGCTTACCCTGCTGGTTCCGCTTACGTAACACTCTTTATTGTAATTTTGTACTATACCCAGAATTACATAAGTTACAACTTGGTTAGTATTATATAATTTGAACCCGAATAGAGCATTAGAATTGTGTGCTCTCTCACTCTCCGCTGGCAGCCACGGTTTTATATTTCCGAAAAAATTAAAATTCAAAATTTCCCCATTATTATTTACAGAATTCCTATTACCCGCTTCTTATTTGTCATTTCCTAGTATGAAAAAGTGGGAATTTCCACTTTTAATTTTCCCACTTTAAACCCTGATGGTAGCATACATTTTATTTGCAGAATATTGTGCGTGGGTTACAATTATTTATGTTTACACAGTACTAAGAGTAGGCTCACTCAGCTCTCAGTCAGTCACAAAATCTTCTCTTGCAACTGGTCAGGTCTGTTTTGCACACAGTATTTTACGAGGGTCGGCCTATAACACTATTAGTGAGTGTGTGAGAACACGAAAACAGAATCCCCCGTAAGATAAAGTCAACAGACCATGAACACGTAATAAACAAGTGGATGTGGTATATAATACTATAGAGAGGCCATCAAAGCTTCAGCTCAAGACAAACCATTCGTTCTCGTCAACTAAATGAACGTCATGACCCAGGAGTCTGTAATGTAAGTCAGAGAGAGAGAGAGAGAGAGAGTAACAGTAAAAGGAGTCTGTACGAGTACCTACTTATGCGCCTAAGTGTTTTTATGAACCAAGAATGAAAAACATAGTTGAGTGCACTCTGAACTCATCGGCAGTGTCCTGCACTGCATGGAACGATGTACTGCTCTGTAAATACTAGCCTGGCCGTAACTCTCGACAAATAGGATTGCACTGCAGTGCGAACACAACTGACTACAATTCTGCCAGGAGACAGTCAGCTTTCACCAATTACATCACTATGTGTAACCACATAATTTCGCTTACGCGTGATAGTTTAAAATTAGTTTGATAGATTCAAAATAAATTGTAGGCAGTAAAGATTGATGATTTTTGGTTCATATTTCCCGTTAAAACCTTTGTGTTTTTGACAGTTCACATCATCAATTTACCAAATAGGATGATGTTCAACATCTCGAATGACAAAGAAAGTCAGAAAAATTATTATTATTGGCAGTGAAAGTCTAAGTTAGAGTACCTACTACAGGTACAGTGTTTTTTTTTACAAAAATTCAATTTCTTGTGATTGTGGTATGGAAAGGGAAAATTCTGGATATTTTGGTTAGAATGTATTATGCGGTTACTGGAGAGGTTCAACGTGTGAAAGTCTCAACTATACAGAGCTACAATATATTTTACACTCGACTCGAGTTGAGTTTCGATAATGTGGCAATTTGGAAGACAAGGGTAGATCGAAAGGAATTACAGCCGCTGGAAACAGGGGAAAGCGGAAGATAAAGTCGACGATAAGTACGAGAGTATACGACACACTATAAATAATAATGTCGACAAATACAAACAGCTGCTTTCACTGCTTTCACTTTGTTCACATACAACACAAGACAATGCAAGAAGTATATTTATTTCACCAGAGGCTTCATCTCTTTTACACATTGAACATCCCCGGGTACTTTTAGGGTCATGTCTTCGTAGTATTTCAAATAAGTCTGTAGTAGAGAAACTAATTTTTTAGTACTGGAGAAAACTTTATTGTTGTGTTCGCACAAAAAGAGAAGGTTGTTATGTTAGACCTTCACACTCTGACTGAGTGAGTGGATTTTTATACGGTTTACGTACTACATGACTAACAAAAGAAAGGTTGTGCTGTCCTTCTCTTCTGAGTAGTGCTCACGACCTGCTTCTCACTTGTTGGTATGTGTGGGGAAAAACAAGTTATGTGATAATAATAATAAATAGAGAAAGCACAACATTCTGGCCTTTTCACAGATCGTTGTATCTGGAATATTCTGAAAATATTTTAACCTAGAATTTTAATTTTCATTCAGGATCTTTCATGTAGTATTTAAAATAAAAGAAAAAGTAGGAGCGTTACGTGACCATACAACTTAGGTTCGTTTCCAACTACAGTACGATAAAAAAGGTTTCTTCGAGTGATTGAAATAAACATTTACATGCAGCGGGGAAAATGGTAGAAACATGATCCGGGTGGGAATTATAAGATACCCTAACCACTACGCGAATTGACTTGAATGAGTCTAGGAAAAAACTAATTGGGAAAATAATTGTATGCTTCCATGGGAGATCTTCATAATTTTGGAATCCTCACTCTGTGCTCACAACTTGAAATGAATTGGTTTCGCGTGCCAAATTATCAACTTTCTCTTTTCACACGAATGCTTCTTTGCTGTAAGTTCAGTCATTTACTAATGCTCATTTTCATTACCTGAACAGTGCCACAACAACATGTTTGGTTGTTCCTTCTTGTTTAAATAAATCCAACTGCGTGTACAGCCAGACATTTTTGCCAATTGCACCAGACTGGAATTGACTTGAAGAGCTACAACAATTAGTAATGGATTACAGATTTTCAAGATCTACCGAATAGAATGTAGATGTGTTAGATCGGATGAACGCTCGTAGTATTTAGATACACTACAGGAGCATATAAATAATGTACATAGCTCTTCCACGAGATATAATTATATTAAAAAGATGAATAACTCGCGTCAGTTATTCTTCGATTCGTAATTTATTACCTTGTATTAGTTCTAGATACGCGGCACGCACGCTGCACATGCATATTCCCGGTCCGGGATAAATTTATCCAACCATAAATAATGCAGTGGAATCAGAATCTGCTGGAACGCTTTAATTTTTAGCAAAAAGATAGATCACTTATTGTTTACATTTGAAGGCCACATACGAACAAAGCAACGGAAAAATTGTAGTATGTAGGTCTGATTTTATTCTCAAGTTTCTTGCCGTAGCTACAAGGACGCTGTATAGAATTATTCAATGTGTTTAGTCTCTCTCCTTGATCGCGTCAGTGCTATACTATATACATGAAATATTTCTTTCTTCTTATACTTTATTATTTAAATGTGTAAACATACTTTTACATAGCCTGTGAACTTTGACTTTGTAAAAAATCAGAGAAAGCAAATCGGGGGTGCACAGAAAGATATAAGAGTTCTTAAAGCCCTACTGCCAATGCAATACAATAATGCACAATGCTTAAGGCAATTTTCAAAGTTGCACCTTTACTTTTTATTTTATTAAAGGAAATTCAAGGTTTTCTCTTATGCAACTGCTAATCCCATCGTGTCTCGCCTGCGGACTACACAAAGGAGGAATAATGCAAAAGGAAATGTCTTTAGAACTTTAGGTTAGAACTCAGTCTAGACTTGATTTAACTTTCGCTCTATCTGCTAAAGCAATCTCATTCTGTACTGTCAAACTGTGGAGATGGAGAGCAGGAGGATTACTCATACGTGCACCGCGTAACAAACAAGCATTCAATTCTGGGATACCAAAATAATTCATTGTAAATTTGAAAATGAACAACTATAAGCCTTTCCCTCTACCAGAGGCTGAAACAAATACAGTACGATAGTACGAATTATTAATTCACACTAATTTTGCAGTAAATATGTTTTAAAATAATAATCGTGTGAGTATGTTCCTAACATTAATTACAGTCTAAATAGATACGACACTTCGTATATAAATGTAAG